>VZTJ01004376.1:309506-330686 GCA_013397795.1 Orthonyx spaldingii | reverse complement strand
CCGCTGCGGGCGCTCGGCGTGGCACGGGCGGGCTCCGGGGAGTCCTCCGGGCTCCCCTTCGGAAACGAGCGGGGTGCATTTCCCGGGCTGGAACCCACCGGTGTTTGGTGAGGTTGATGGGCAGCGCCGCTGCTTGGTATGCATCGCGCTGCCACTGTTTGTAATATTAACTTCACACGTGCCGCCACTGTATTATTTAAATCTAATGCACAGCCTAAATGTACCCTCATTTTGAGGAAAGAAAACCGCGTTGCTTCAGCAGTGGGCTTTTGGAGACCCAAGGCTTTTGAAGTTAAGTAGCTGCAGAACTTAGAGTGTGATAGTTTTTAGCAAGTATTTTCTCATTCTCAGAAATTAAGCAAGATCTTTTGCCTGCATGTCATTTAGCAGCTGAATGTCTTGACAGCGTTACTGCTTTGAGAGTTGAACTGCCCAGAGTTCACCCATCAGGTGTGCAGAGCAGCCGGGAGTCCTTTGCCTTGGTTCAAAGTTATATGGGCCTTGGTGTGGGCAAAGGGCTTGTCCCTGCTCCAGGGAAGCCAGTGGCCACACTCCGGGTGGGGCAGGATTGGTCCGGGCTTATTTACTGCTGTATGTGTTGCTTTCTCTGTTTTCACCTCGATGGGAGATGTAAATGCCACGCAGTGAAATGGAGGGCAGGGGTGATTTGGTGTCATGGTAACTTGGACTGTCGTCGGGCTGTACATGAAATCCAGTGCTGCTGGAGGAGCTGCATCTCACACACATCACCTCAGCAGCGGGGGGTGCTGGTGCGACTCTTTTCCTTGAGGTTGCACTGAGAAGAGCAGCAGTCACTCTGGTGAATGCCTTGCATCCCAGTATTGCCCCTTCCAGTTTGAAAAGCCTACCAGGAC
This sequence comes from Orthonyx spaldingii, assembly GCA_013397795.1. Lineage (NCBI taxonomy): Eukaryota > Metazoa > Chordata > Aves > Passeriformes > Orthonychidae > Orthonyx > Orthonyx spaldingii. The sequence continues at coordinate 329,811 of VZTJ01004376.1, read as the reverse complement.
AAACAGGAAAAGGGATCACAAACAGCACTGCAGGAGCAGTGTTAGTTGAAGAAAGCAAAGCATGGGAGGGGGGAGAGGGGGGAGTTGTAGAGTTCTGCATTCAAAAATCCACCCCTTTGTGCAAGCGCCTTGTCTTCATTTTGACACTTACTCTGTTTCACCCTGTTCCTAAGTTTCCATATAACTGATGTTCCAAAATATTTCCATATACTCTCAACAGGAATTACAGAGATGTAAGGCTTTCCTTATCTCAAGGCTAATAAACTTCCATAGGAAAGCGCTGTTTGGTGAAAATAAGTAAATAAGTGGTGTTTTTACAAGGCAGCATGTGTGTGTGACTGGTCTAACCAAAGGCCAGTTTAATTGGGAGTGATTTCGGTCTTCTGTGGATGGTCTGGCAACAGAGCAGCCTCTGAGGTGAAGAGATATTAGAAAGAGAAATGTCAATGTGTGATTTTTAAAATGTTTCTTTCAAACCTCTGCTAGCATCTGGCAAAGCATGCAGGCTGCTTGCTTAGCCCGAGATGGCACAAATGCTCCCAGCTGCAGTGCCAAAGCTCTTCCCTTTTCCCAAAGCAAAGCACTGAAAGGATCAAACAGACAACAAACCTTTCTGAGCACAGGTCCCCTCAGAAACATGAAGGGAATATCCACTAACCCCAACTCTGTAAAATTTTTAATTTCCAGAATGGACAAAAACAGTAGCAGAATAAAACAGATTGAGAGTGGAGGGGCATGTTGGGGGAGGGTGGCTGGAATCTGAGGCAAGTTGCATTTTATTTTTTTTTCATTTGCCCAGACAGATTCCACTGTGAACATGTAATGGTTTTCACTGAGACACTGTGTTATTTTAAGGTAAATCTGCTGACTTCAGAATGCATAATCAGTTTCATGATCGTAATAAATTATACCACAGTCATCTCTGGTGGGAAAATGGAAGGAAATGCACAAAGCAAGAGTGCCAGGACAGCTTACTGGTTAGGATGCTAGCCTAGACACCATGTCTTTCTTGCTTTTATAAGGAAATAATTTCAAACGCAACTAGGTCAATTAAAAGTTCATTCTGAAAGCATTGTAGGCACTCACAGTTTAAGTCTGTCTGAAAGATACTTTTGAAATCATTATTGCAGTTCAGTTCCACAGCTGTAAATTGGGAATTGCAGTACTGCTTGCAAAGGTGATGTGTGAATAAAATATATCTGAAAACAACTGGAACAAAATAGAAACTCCCTAACAAACTGGAATAGACAAACGGCCTGCACAGGCTATGGTACTGAGAGCATTTATTCACTAGCAGACATGGCTTAGGCAGCTCGGGCATCTACCCCCCTCCTGGCAGGTTGTTCCCAGCTCTTGCATTTGCTGCCACAGCTGTTTGCACAGCAGTACAGTGAACTTGATCAAGGAATAGATCCAGCTGGTAAAAGATAAAATATATGCTGACTACATGGCAACACAAACGACTGTGCCAGCCAAAACACTGGTTGGCACGTGGAGCCGAACGAAGACTCAGAGGCAGGAGGATGGGAGCTACTTAAGCAACCTGCTACCAAATGCAAAATCACAGTCTCTTTTTATTTTTAAGGTACCTTAAATGTTAATCTAGAACAGTAAAAGTCGTGTTCTAATGTGTAAAAAGGATTGACCATAGTCTGATGAGACAACTGGAAGCTTTTTGTCACTGATTTCCGTAAAAGGAAAGCTGGCTCTCTGATTTATGTATTAAAAAACAGAAGTAAAATGAAACAAAATTTTTTAACAATGGAAGTAGCTCACAAAAAATATGACTTAGAAGTCATACTGTTACATTTTGATTTTTCCAAAGAATATAATAGAAAAGTTAAAAATGGACCACTGCCTTTAAAAAAAGACAGCTATCATTTTTTATAACTTTTTTTAGGTACTTGTGTTATATGTCTTTTCTAGTATTACTTTTTAATTACCACTGCCTAACTGTGAGATAAATCATTGCTGCATTACCCTTTTATACTTGAGATAAAGATCCTCATACTTTAGGTTTGTCTTTCCAGGCTTCAGTGGTGGTATACTAAAGATGAATTTCATCTATTCCATGTGACACAGGTTGTTTAACAGGAAAATGTTTTTATTAGAAAAACTGGGTTAAGGGTCCATCTGGAACCAATTGAATTCTCTAATGGCCTAACCCTCTATTTCTAGAGGGAGAGAGGAGAAAAAGCAGAGAGCAAATTCAGGCTAACATTGTAGTTCTGCAGTGTGAATTTAAGAACTTTCCCCTCTGCTCCCCCCAACCTCTTGCTCCTGCTCTCTCGCTGTAATTTGCCACGTCTTCAGCTTTGTACATGCAGCTATTTTCATGACTTGATGTAAATTATACTGTTCAAATAACTGCTGTTAAAAGTCATCATCAAAAAGGATGGGGGAGCACTTAAGTGGGGCAAATGAGGGAAGAGTAAATTGTGCTATGAGAAAGGAAATGAGCATGGGTCTGAGGGAAGCCCAGGGCTTCCTCAAGCCATTGTCACTTGAGGCAGTCATCCCTTCAGCCCATATGCCATATAATTACAGACTCAGTCACAGACTTTGGTGATCAGCAGCCCGCTTTAGATAATCAAAGTACCCCTGTAGCTCCCAGGACTGCATGCAAAAGCTTTATCGATATATGAAGCACTATAAAAATGGAAGGCTTCGTATTACAGCCAGATTCAATGTCCAGTGATAATCCCAGGTGTATTTCTGTTATTCCAAATGCCTTTGGCTGAGCTAAAAAAGATTAAAAAAAAAAAAAAAACAAAACCAAACCCGAAACATTTGCAATAACGTTTCTTTAGAAAGGACTTCATATCAAAAAGGCATTGAAGCAGCAATTGTCCTGATGTTACATTGTTTATAAACCCAGACTTTAGCCTTATTTATTTTCACCTTCAGGCACAATGTTAAGCAATTTCTTTCTCAAGTGTAGAACAGTAACATATCAAATTGTTGCTACTTGTCCAGGACAAAAAGGGCTACAGTACATACATTAATATATGTCCTGGGATTCTCCACACTTTTGATTGCATTACTTCCTTAGTTTTCAAGCAGAGAGTAAGAGTGATTCTGGATATATCCCTGTACTTACCTTTGCTGTTTTTAGCAGATAAAATGTCTTTGCCAAACCACCTTAAATGTTTGTTAGTGATATAAAAAAAGTGATATAGCAAAAAATTCTCCCAAAAGAAAACAATTTTCCTTTCTGAAGCTGGCCATTGAAAACATTTTATTTTAAGTCAGGTTGAGTTATTAACTCATATCAGGATGGACTGATAGCAAAATGTAGAAAAAGAATATTATGTTGCTAATAGAAAAAAACAGCTAGGAAGTCTGAAGCTGTGAATTTTGTGTAGCTTGTGTTCTTTAGCACCACATTTCTGGCAGAAACAATATAGGGTAGAGCATAGTGAGAGGAAATAAAACATAAAAAGTGTTGATTGTAAAATATTGGTGAGTGTATTCATGTATGTGTTTGGGGAGGGGATAACTGTGCAGTTCACTCCTAACCCCTTCTGCCTAAGTGCACCACATCGTTATTTGAAAAACCTTAGAAAAAAGATAAAATCCTAAGTGCAAAGAGCCTAAAAATGCATCCTTATTGAGAAACTGCACCCAGTTGATTATTCAGCTGGCAAAATGGAAATTTCAAGTTGCATAGACAGCTAATTGTGGCCTGCCTGTGGAATGACAGGTCTATAATTTTTAGTTTTGTGCACATTCAAAGCCAGTCACCTTGACACTTAACAGTCCATTATCTGCCGGCCACCGACCATATGATGATATTCAAAGAGTGACAGGTCTTTTCCATTACAGAATGATAAAATGTACTATGCTTTATTTGGATAAAGCTGTCTTCAGAGACAGCACAAACCAAATGCTTATCTGATCCTTACATGCAACAATGACACTGAGACACCTTTTACTCCACAGAGCTAACCTGGCTTTTGTTGGATATTTTTTTGTTGTTGTTGCTCTTTTGGGATAAAGAAGAGAGAAATTGGTATTCCTGGTATTGTTTTCTAGAAGAACAGACAAGCTGGCATTCATATCTATGATTTCTTTCAGTATTAAATAAGACAGATTGCAGGAAGCATTGGGACACAGGTCATGCAACTACATGATTCATAATCTAAGGAGAAATGTTTGGGTTTTTATAAAGAGATTGTTTGTTTTCAGCATGAATACAGAGCGAGGTCAAAAAACATCTCCCAGGATACTTGCTATCAAATAACAGAAAACCAACAAACCACCACAAATCAGGCTGAGACTTGGCATTTGATTCTAACTCAGACAAGGGGCTGGATCCAGCCTGGGACTTTGCTGCACCTTCCTTGGATGAGGTAAATGTGTCTGTGACTCTGTCCCTGGCCTGCAGGAAGAGCAGGAGGCTGGGGACTGCCTGTGTAAGGAAAACACAGCTGGGAGGGCAGACAGTGCTTGGAGGTTGTTCTTCGGGTCAGGGCGTTCCCCGCCGGGGCCTCTGCTCAGGGTGATCCGGGGAAGCTGCGCTGCCGTGCAAAAGCCCCCGTGGGCAGGGGGAGTCTCTTCCCTCTGTCCCGCCGGACAGGGAAAGCCATTCCTTCGAGCACTACAAACAGTCTGAGCACAGGAGCTTGCAGTTTTCCAGAACCTAATGGGAGATGGGCCCACAAGAGTCATGAACTCTGTTTTGGCCTCAGCACCAGTTGCTGTGCCAAACTGTTTGCCGTGAATTTTATTTATTTATTTCTAAATGTCAGGTTTTAGTTGTGAATCCTGAATGTGCCTTTTGGATAACTATTTTTAAACTATTTTTGGAGTTTCAACAAAGAGCCAGGATTGTTTTTCTTAGCCAGCAGGGCCTGCTCCAGCTCCCAGGGACATTAGTGCAAAGATGCTGACTGATTCATTATGTGCTGGAGCAAGGTCTCTAGGAGTAACTGTGCAGAGATGAGTTTTTGCAAGACATGACTTTTATCAACACTTCATTTTGTAGTGGTCTTAAAATGATAAAAATCCTGCGAATTACAAATTTACAAAGCACTTTCCTTGAGCATTTGGAATGAGCAACAGTGACTTTTGCCACCAGAAAAAATGATTTGTGGATTTTCCAAATGATACACAGCTGTCATTTCAGTGTTAAATACTAGTTTTTAGGTCCTTGCTTATTCAGAAATGAGTGGTGATAAAACTACAATATTTTTATGATTTTTTTTTTCTACAAAAATATACTTTGTATGCAAACTTTCAGTCCCCTGTGTTCTCATATGTACAGTATACTGCAAGTATTTATATACAGCTCTGGAGAAAAGGCTAATGAACAGAGCATACTCTGAAGAGAACAGTCAGGAGGCTTCATTTGTTCCCTACATGCTGCAATAATACTAATACACCTTTTATTCTACAGAATGGCTTGTACTTGGGGAATTGTGTTTCATCCAATTTTCTTGCAAATAATGAACAAGTTCCCCCAGGTTTATTGGCACTATCCTGTGCACACTTTTTGGGTGTAAATTATTTATTCTACTAATTTAACAGCAAACAGTCCTGGATAGTGAGCTTAGTGAGGCAATTTCATACGTATTGGTTGTAGGTTAATTATTTAGGAATTGAGTTATCTCTGGTAATGCCAAATAAGTACAGACCTAATCAGAGAAAGCAATTGAATGTGTCTAGGTTTTCCAAATCTCAGATCATGCAACCATTATTTGATGGTCATTAAGTTTGGTGTTTTATTGCAAAAGAACATGAATGTGTTTTGAGGTAGCCCACAAGTTAACCCTTATAGCTCCCATCCTTTCCCAGGCAATCGACTCTTTGATCCCTTTCAGCCAGCTAAGCAGAATGTTCAAATCCACACATTCTGTTATTCTGGAAATGGAGGCGGTTAAGGATGGTTTTGGATATGTGTCTTGTGGGATAGCTTAATGTTTGGAAGGCTTTGGACATATGAGTGCTGAAGAATCAACAGATAAATCATATTTAGGACTTCCATAAACACCCTCTGCTGATTTTTCCTCTAAGCTGGTGTGCAGACACACAGTGGAGCTGGCTTAACTGCTGTAATTGTCACTTTTAACAGAGAGATTTTGATGCTAATCATTTGTAAAACATGAAACATCTCATGTCCTATAGCATCACTATCCAGTGTCAGTTTAATGGCTATTGTGTAATTTTTTTAATTCAACGAGGAAAACATTATTCTTATGAGGACTTTTCAGCTGACATGCCATAACTGGGTGATTCATTCAAGTGAGTGTGAGTGGAGCCTGGGAAGACAGAGAAGCAGTGTGAAGAGAAGTCTGAGCAGTGCTTGGTGTGGATAACATGTTGATGTTGAGGCATAGTTGTTTCGATTTTGCCATCTTTATTTCTATGGCAAAATTACTGCTCTGGGCTGTGCTGTGCTTGGCTCCTTAAAAGGCAATCATGAAAGCCCAGCAGAAGGGTGAGAAACTCTTTATGTTATGTTCAGGTTCTACTACTTCCTCAGTAGCAGTTGGAGGTGTTTTAGTTTTTAAGGTGGGGTAATCTGCTCTGTAGGGTGGTTTTGGGGTGGGGTTAGGGGGTGGTAGGGTTTGTTATTAATTCTCTTTATGTTTGTTTTGGGGTATTTTGGTTTTGTTTGTGTTTAATGCACTTGTGGATTCATTTCTAATGTTAAATTTAAAACAAGTTGCAGATGGTGGGGAAGATTTGAGATGATCCTTTTTTTTCCTAAGGCAGTTCATTCTGCAGTTTTAGGTCAGCCTTCACCAAAGTGCTTGCTCCCTTACAGATGAGCTCTACTTTCTTGCTTAGGAGTCTGTTTTGCTGGAGGAATAAGTAGTCCAGTGCAAAGCTTTCAGATTCCCAGGCTTTCCAGCGTAGAGGGTAGAGGATATGGTGGTGAATCGTGGTCATTTGCATCGGGGCAGGAATGTAGTGAAGCATTCTACACTGACTGGATTTTCTTTAGCACAGAAGCCTTTTTGCCAGATGTGTTGTCCTGGTAAGGTAGGTGAGTGACTGAAGCCAGATCAAAAGCAGGATGGAGTGGATGGGATTCAGCAGCAGAATGAAGGAAGCCCCCTCCACTGCCACCTAAGGACATTCTGCCAGCAAGGATTTCGGGAGTGCAGCTAAACGTGTTTCCCATTCCACGTTCAGTTGATCAGAGATGCATCCTACCCATATAACATTTTTCTCTATTTCACTATGTAAAAATAAATGCAGTTCTTCAAGGAGGTCGAAAAACTAAGCTGCACCAGATCTTCTCTGGTAGGAGAGTGTGCTAATTGCTAAATTCTCCAGTTGCTCTGAGGCTTTTGCATTCAGAAGGAGAGAACTAACATAACTCATGATTCATGGAAGAATATAAAAGATCCTTGGATAGTGTTTTAATGATGGAGTGCATCAGGAGGATACCTGGAGCTAGAGTCTAATGGACTGTTTCTGAAAAGATGCCCAAAAGGATGGGTTTTTTTAAAGGTTATCCAAGGTTCTAGGTGGCTGTGGGGTGGAATAGAGAGATACTTCCAGCCATCAGCTTAGAGATCATTCAGCAACTTCTCTTTTATGGAACCATGGAAACTAAAAATTAAAAACATGAAAGGAAAACTGTAATAGTTGGAAGAGTATATGAGAAATCTTGGCAAAATTATGAAATAAAACATATACAGCGGTGCTAAGAAAAATATTTAACTCAATTTTAAATGCCTTGAGTCATTAGGATGTGTTAGAAGGCCAAGTGCAGCATAGTATGTTTTCCCAGCAAAAATGATGAAGCAAAGTTGAATCTCACTTCATTGTAAAAAGTTTTAATAACAGAAGTATGCTGCAGTTTTTCTTAGGTGCTGTCCCTGTGCTCATATGTCCATCAACTTAGAACTGTAACATTCCACATGGAAATTGGAACAGATAATTGAAGACTTCAGAGTTACACAGAGTGAATATAGGAAGGGCTGAACAGGTTATGTGGAGGATTTGGAATGAGGGGACATATGCTAGTTCTTGGTGTTTGAGAAACTTATTTTGCTAAGACAAGGTGCCAATAACAAGTAAGAAAGATCACTCTTTTCTTAATTCAAGAATTATATGACCTGATAAATTGGAAGAAAAGAAAGATTCTTATAATATTTGGTTACTGTGGATTATTCACACAGTGAAGCTATTTTTCCTACAGAGTTGAGGATGCATAGGAAATTGAACCATGCACTGTGATTAAAACTGAGGAATAATTTTGTGATATTAGTCTGGCCAGTGAGTGAGCACAACAAATGAAAGACTCAACTTTGTAAAACAAATGATTTTCTGACTGTGATAAACTAGTTGTTCATTCAGTACAAGGAAGAAAAATAGATATGGACTGCTCTCTAGCAGTGATGGATTGGTTTTTAAAAGCCTTCTAGTTTGGGGAAAAATTTCAAATATTTATTTTACTAACAGAGATGGAGACACTTTAGCTAGTCCAGTATTTAAAGCTGTTGCCTGTGTCACGCATCTTAGAGTTCTGTAAGGGAGTGCCTGAAAGAGAGGTAAAGAAGCAATTCAGGTACTGAAAGCAATCTGGTTTCTAAAACTCAACAAGCCCTAATTTATCCTAAGAAAACACTGGTTTTGAAATCCTTATATTTTTTTTCCTGCTTATAGATTTTAAATCATCAGTGCAGGATGCAGTGAAATTAATGGGTTACAGAGGTGTAGTTTTGTTGGTTGTGATGCTGCTTCTGGATGAGTATGCAGTAAGAAAATCCTGGATCCCATTCTGCCACGCTCCTTGTTTTGCTTTGCTGATTTGAGCTGAGATGCATTTGCTGTAATGTGACATGAGATCCAGCACTGTATTTCTACTGACAGACTTCAAGTTCCTCCTTCTCTTCCTGGCACTGACTTGAAATTTTGAAGAGAGAATGTTGTAGACAGCACAACAGTAAGGATTTTAATCCTTTTCGTAACAAAACTTGGTGAAAATCTTCAGAAACTCAACATACCTTATCTGCTAGGCTTTGTGCAGTAATTGCTGTTGTATTTCTGCTGAAATGCAGTTCTTAACAGAGTGCAAACCAGTAGGACTGGCTGTATAGAAGGTGTGATGCTCTCCATTGTATTACCAAGCCATTTCCCAGTTTACTTCCTGTCATATCTAATGGCACGGAGACAAAGCTCACAGCCTGTCTGCCTGGAAAGGAGGACACAGGGCTGATTGGGATGTAGTCAAACTGATCAGGGAAACTTGAAATAAGAACACCTGACAGATTCAGAGGTTTCTGGGTGGAATGTAACCTTTAAAAGTCTCAAGAGAATAACACATGGTCTTTCAATGACATGTCTTTCAATGAGTTCTCTCATTTTCACATTGTTCTTTGGTATGAAATGTTTAACAGAGATTCCACCTGCCTGTTCCACAAGTAGGTCAGCATTTGATAACTGCATTAAAATTGGACTTTCCTAAATCCTCTCTCTCACTATAATCCTGCCTGTCCCTCTCAATTTTCCTATGTTCTAATGAACCATTATGGAGAAAATGCTGAGTCTTTTTTTGAATTATTTCCAATTTGTCACCCACAATGAAGTTGTTTTGTTTTAGGTTTGGATCACATTTTTTCCGCAAAAGATTCTGAAGATAGACATCACAGATATGATACCACATAGGAAAGAAGGTTTTGTTATGCTCATGTAAAATTCTGTGTCTTTTTATATTGTTCTGAAAAACATCCCACAAAGTGTTTTGGGCTTGTAAAAGTGTCTTAAAGAATATACTTGGAATATTTAAATATATTTGGTAATTTAGCTCTTCAGCCTAACATTGAGCTCATTTTCAATGTGGCCTATCACTTCTGGTGTGACATTACTGAAAACCTTCTGATTAAAGCCAGCTCTCTTATGCATACTTTACCTCTGTGACCTATGAGTAGCTTGAAACCATTTGAACTCTGTCTAAATTGGATCCCCCTGGTTGTAAGTGTTACAGCATGTCAGTTCTGTGTCAGTTGGATGGAAATTTTGCTGCAGAGGATGAAAGTTCACAGCTCAGTATTAATCTACTGGGCAAACTACATCTAATGCCTTCAGTTTTCTTGAAATATAGCTTCTGATGACCTCTGACAGGTAAAATATAATATAGGATTTTCTAATATTCATTTCCAGGGTAGCTATTTAAAATAAAACATGTATCATCCTTCTATACCAAATAAATGCTGTGAGAGACAAAATTAAGAATAGTGACAAGTGGATTATTGGACGTGGAGGCTTTTGTTAATAAAATATGTCTGGGTTCATTACTTCACAATTGTCCTGGAATAGAAAATGCAAATCCTGGCTTCGCTAAAGGAGGCTGTGTATGGATGAACTACTGTCTGGGATTCCCTTGATATCTCTTGGATGAGACTTTCAAACTGCTGTGTGAGCTTAACAAAAAAAAAAAAATCCTGAAGCTGCATGGCTTCTGGAGCAGGCAGCATAAATCACTGAGTGTTGGTGGAGGCTGTCTCCAACTCACAAATAAGAACTTTGGATTTAGCACCAGCTACTGTTGAAAAGACAATCTGTATAGAGTTGTGCAGCTTACATGACACCATTATCAATATCCTGTGTTACACAATGATAACAGTGACATCTTTGTTCTTGTCACTGTTAGGGAGTGTTGCAAGTACGTTACATTTGGGTTTGCTTCTGTAGTGACCTTTTTGGACTCAAAATCCAAGCCTAAAAAAGGAAAAATATCTGATAGATGCAGGTTTCTAAGTCTGCAACTTTCAATTCTGTTTAAACTAACAGCAAAATTCATACCTCTTTCAGAGGAGCAAGTTTGACTTCTAAATACTTAGTTAGAATCTGAAAGGGAATGGATCCTCCATTCCTTGCAAATCCCAAGTTGTCTCTAAAAAGAGTGGGAGTTGGTAGGAAGAAAGAAATCTAAGGTTGAGGCTCTGGTTTGCAGGGGAATGATGCTGGTGCTGGGAGGGATGCTCTTCAGGCACTAGACAGGAATCAAATCCATCTCAAAGCCCTGCTTCAGTCCCACTGAGGAGAACTGACAAAATGTGCTGTGCTAGGCCTGAAAGGAGCCTTTGGCTCTGCAAGAAGCCTGTATTTGAAAGCAAAATTTTAGTATATCGAGAGTGTGCCTATTCAACAGCATCTTTTGAGCCCTTCCAACTCCTCTGATTCTGTAGATACAGTTTGTCATTACAAAACGTTGCCATTTGATAAGTCAGATAAAATATCTCATCCAATGCCTCTCATCCTGTCATTCCTCTTAGGGAAGTACAAAATAATAGTAATAAATCAGTACTGATATGGACAGAGGTATTTTAACACAGTAGCCATTGGATGAGTTCTTGGATAGTTTAGGAGCATATTTTCCTGTTGTTTCCATTTTTAAACCCAGACTTCTAAAATCCTGACAGCCTGACTCTTTTTTCCTGTGAGTCACGCAAAGAAATAAATTTTTGATTACAACATGTGCAAGAGCCCAGAGCCCAAAACCTTGGAGTTCTCTTCTTAGAGAGAGACTCTAAGACCTGGATATTGAAGGATGTATATGAGATGTTGGAGGAGCTCGCTGTGGGTGCAGAGTTCGGGTCACACTCATCTCTGGGAGACCAGAGCTCACCCAGAGGCAATGCCACGGGAGCTTTCTGTAAGAGCCTATGCTGTACCTGCACACGTTCTGATATAAATACAGAATAACAGCACGGGGACTCTTACAACAATGTAGCAAGAACAAAGTATTTGAAGAAATGGAAATTAAGCAGCTTGCAGACTATGGCAATCTTGTGGCTGGTGGGCTTTAATCATTGATTTTTGCTTTGTTAATTTGGCAGTATTGAACATGGGTTACTGCAGCGTTCAGATCTGACAAATACGTGGAAAAGAGCACGCTAATGAAAATCCATCAGAAAATAAGGGAATGCTTCAAAGTAACGTGAGTGTGTGCAGGTAGATTCTGGACTGAGGGAATCAAAGCACGGACTGACAGTGGTGATCTCTTCCCCTGCTGTTCATTGGCTCACACTATTCATTTTGATAGAGACCTCCAGATATGGAGAAGTAATTTACCCTTTGTAGAACTCCCATATGTGGGAAATTTTCTTTTTAAACTTACAGAGGGTTTTATGACAGACCAAACTTGAAAGAATAGAAAGAGGCAAACAACAGTGGATGAAATAGTATGGTTTAATGGTTTTTGCATATGAAATAGCTGGCTAAAACATCATGTATACTTAAATAAAAGTTTTTTGTATCCACAGCTAATGTCTAATCTCAAAAATAAGAGTTTGATCTCAAGGCAGGGCAGAACGTGTGCTCTTTTCAATTTTATCAAATTAACTAGAAGTGAAGCGAAGGATTTCAGTGGGATGAAGGGGATCCTGTATCTTCTGTTCCCTGACCCAACAACATAAAGTATATCCCTTAGTCTGAAGCTTGGGCAGGAGCTTAAATATACATTTGTTCAGGCTTATTCTAGGTTTGACCTCCTTAAGGCTAACAGTTATTTCTAAATGGGAAAAAAGCATTGTCAGATTATTATCTTACCTTGCTTGTGGGTAGAGACACAAGCTGATCTAGACAAGTTTTGTGTCTGGATTTGTTTTAAAAGCTGAAGGGTTTTGTAGGCTTGGCCTGTACTGGATATGCCACCAGGCTTGTGGAATGTTGGAACTGAACCCCTACTTTTTCCTTTGTCTTTTGCACTGCATTTTCTGTACTTTTAATCTCTTTCTTTTCACTTCTCCTTTCCCGAGGTGAGGCATCTCAGTGGATGGGTCACAGTGACAATGAGGCTGGTACAAACAGACCTGCTGCTTCTCCCAGCCTCTCCCAGCTGCTGTCAGAGGCTGTGCTGTGTGCAAGTCTGAATGCACAACAGCAATCCACAGGAACCCTCCCTAGGGGCACACAAAGGTACCCTGGTTAAATTCTAACTGAGACTTATAACTGATTTTATAAACTGGTTTTCTTTTAGAAGGCACTCTTTAGAGTATGATCACAGTTTTGAATTGCAGTAATAACATCACAAAAGATGGAATTGTGGTCAATAGGTCTGAGGGGGGAGAGAAACACTGCAAGGAGGCTCCTCAACTGCATAGTTTGTGTTAACCGACAGAGAAAATGACTTTTTAACACAAAGGTTTTGAGGTCATCTCACAGGAAAAGATATCAGACCTCATGGAAATCACACCTAGATTAGTTTAGATACATGTATGTATTACCAGGAAGTCCTCTCAGAATTCCACTTACCCTTTTTCTACTAAACCTTCTATCTGCATATTCCCTAATAGAAAGGAATCTTCTAGGTATTTGTTAGCACAGTTTTCTAATTAGGCTTATTGATAATCAATCTGAATAAATCCATGTGCAGAAATGTCTCATTACAGTTCTTTCAAAAACATGATATAAGACATTCAAGAGATGTCTGTGTCTGGTCATTTTCCATTTCATGGTTTCTGCCATGTGTATGTCATGGTGAGATTGAAGATACAGTTTTCAAATTTTAGAAGCTAACGCTTGGTATTCACTGCTTGATCTTGACGTTGTCTTTTGTACATGAAAATGTTGATGTGACTGTAGTAAGTGTGAGAGATAAATATTTTAATTTATAATAGCACCTGTTACATAATTTCTGTGTCTTTTGTTTTGTTGTTTATTTTTGTGGGGTTTTGGGGATTTTTGTGTTTGGTCGTCAGGGGTTTTTTGTTACTTCCCAGTCCTTGCTCAGCTCTAAAACCACACTGTGAAATGTCGGGAGGAATAACATATAGCTTGCAGTCCATCATCTGCATTCCCTTTGCATTAGGTGTAACACTGGCATGAAAATCAGAGCCCCTGCTCCAATTTTTCCAGCTGTCTCTGTCTCCCTGTGATCATTTTGTACAAATTTTCTGGCAAGTGCACGCTTAAATCCCTTTCTTGGGCATACATAGATATTTTGTTATCTCAAAACGTGGGTAAAACCGAATAGAATAATTCATTTTTTCTTTCAGTAATTTGAGTGTGTTTACTGATGTAGGCAAACATCAGTAAACAAAACATACATATAATATAAAAAAATTACAGTATCTTCTTTCTTTGTCCTCGAGCTCTCAGATTTCTACGTTTGTTTTGTTTTCATTCAAAATGCATGAATAAAGCAATATCAGGATCTTTTCACTGCCATCTTGAGGTCTTATTTATACTTTGGCAGCTTCAGAAATTGTTAACTTTTAGGCAATAAATGTCATCTTACTTCTGAGGTTACATTTGTTTTATTTCCCTCTGTAATATTATTTCTTTAAAACTGTAATATGTTTTCTATTTTGGTATTTTTCTGCTGCCCCAAGGGACTGGAGTAATAACTAGGATTTGCATTGGCCATGGTGCTGTTCTTATTCTGCACATGGTTATGGGTAGACAGGCGAGAGTGCCAGGGCTGAACATGATATTCTATTGGAATAGCTTGTGCCAAGATTTGGGGCTTGAACAATTTGGAAGAGACATGATGTCACTGTCTCCATAAAGTGAATTTGAATAGGAAAGTTGTACTGTGTTTTGGGCGTGTGTTTCAAAAATAACAATTGAAATAATATTTTGTAGATTTCCTTAATTTTTGTATTTGCTCTCTGGTTTCACAGCCCTTGCACTGCATTTCTTGTGTCCTAGTGGTATTTCTGTTTCATTATATTTCAAGCAGAGTTTGATGACACTGATTTAGCAGTTTCTCACAGTTCACTGCTCCAGTTTTCATCAAATTATACTTGTAGTTATACTAGACACTTTCATCATCAATTTCCATATGCCTCAAAGACATGCAGGGACCAGTTTGCCAACACCGAACTCAAATGCCAGACAATAACTGGAATACACAATTTCTTTTCCTAGGGTGTCTGAAACAAAAAGTGTAGAATCCCTCAGTTCTTAGCAAGTGTTTTCAGCCTGGATGCATTCAAAATCTAGACAATAGCTGCTATGGAATATTGATTTTTAAATGCCAAATCAAGGGATAAAAATTAACATTGACCAGAGATGATCCTGTAGGACCTTCGCCATTGCTTTCCAAAAACCTATCTTACATTAGAGAGCACTGCCTGTGAATGTAAGGTTTGCTCTTTCTCCACAGAATGGGAGGATTCATAAGCATCATGAACTGAATGTTCTGTACAGCAGAGTTTGATAATCATGATAATTAATACATAGTAAAGATTTTGGCTTCAGGCTCTAGGTTTAGGTGTACCTTCAGATCAGCAGTGTTACCAGGGACATTTAAAGTGACAAGGCTCCTGAGAATGACTGTGAAAGTCTTTTTCTTCATTTAGGGAGTCTTGGTTGCTCAGATTAGAAACATGTCCACGTAGGAACACCTGCCACCTTTAAACGCTTTCTGTTGTGCTCATCCAATAATTTTCTATAAAGCCACCACAGTTCTGACCAAAGGAAATGTGGATTCCATAAGCTGGAATTAGATTTGCTGGAGACGGTGGTTCTTTATGTCTGTCAAGAGCATAAAGTTAATTATGCAAGGCAGGAAGTGAAGCTCTATTTGTTTAGGTGTAAAGAGGTTAACTCTGAGTAGCTGTTGACAATAGTCATCATCATCATCAGATGAATTTGCCAGTAAATCTATAGTCTTCAAAAAAATAACTTCAAGATAGCACAGGAGTAATATTTTATCTTCTGCACTCCCATATAAAATGCTTTACTTTCACTGTGAAATAAAATCTATTTCAGTTTTGCAATTTGCTTTCCATGTGAAATTTTGACTGATTTTGAGAATTTCATATGTAACTTTCCATGCAATAGGAACCTTCTCTCAGGAATAGAGAGAAGAATTTTTCTCTGTCTGCAGGAATTTCAGTTTGTGGAGTTTGACATTTGAAAAATGCACTCAATGTGATAGAAAACCACTGAATCTTCTGTCTAAAGCCAGAAGGACATGGGTAGAGTTAGAGTGTAGACAGGAGGCCATCTGGTATCACTGTGACTCCTCAAACTCATGGGGATGCAGTTCATATTACATCCAGGAACAGAAACAGTGTGTGACCAGGGTCTGCCACAGGATGAGATAATCTATGTGATGAACAGGGAAGGGAGTTAAATAAGTTAAAGGTCAAGGAGAGGAGAGGTTTGTAATACACTCTACTGTAGTAATAATGCCTGTTTTCTGACAGACCATCAAGTTTTGGAATTATTTGGTATGATGGGCTTTGAGTGCCTGAACTGAAGGTGAATTAAACTGAAGGTTTTCTCATGCATTGGCTTTGACTCAATGCATTATAAACTAATTAAATGATAAAACTATCACCTGGGGAAAAAGGCATCCACCTTCTTCTAAACGGGTAAATTGTTATGCAGTAAATATTATGTTAAAACACCTCACATCACTCCCACAGTTGTGTATTCCCTGCCACAGCTCATTGACCAGAATGTGACCCCCCAAAACCTTTCCTTGTAGTGTGCCCTGAGTCTTCAGCATCTGGGAGTTCCTGCAGTGATGCCTTTGCAGTAACTGCTCTCCATCAAACAACACTTGGATCGTTATGTACATACAAAACTGAAGTCACTGCCTGCTCTATTATGAGGAAATAAATCACCCGTGTATCCCTCTTAATTCTGAAAAAAAATGTTCAGTGGAATGTTCAAGGAAAAAAAAAAAAAAAAAAGAATTTATTTCTTCTCCAGGTACCTTGACTGTCAGTTACACTGAGAGTTTTTAGGACAAACAATTCACCTCCAGTTGGGATTTTTTTGCATCACTTTATTTCTACAAAGGGCAAGTAGGAAAATTCCAATCAAATATTTCATTTAATTTAATTTAAAGGGGCAAGGCAGTAGACAAGCATCATCCCGTGACAAAGTTCTGGTCCATCAAATAGAAAAAGACTGCCCAGAGGGCAACTAGTGATATTTCCTTCAGTGATATTACCTGGTGCTCTATCAGCAGAAAAATGACATGCTCTTCTGTGTCTGCAGATTCTGTCAGAAGGCTCAAATTTCACTTCCTTTTGGCAATTGTCATTTTCCTCCAAAAGCTGGTGTGCTTCTATGGAAAGGCCATGGGTTCTTTCTGAAAATGTAGTGTTTGCTGGAGTGTTGAACAGGTTAATTTATGGGCCCCTGTTTGTGAGGGAAAAAGTCAGATAAAAATTCATATGGGACAGATTACAAAAATCCAAAGCCATGAGGTTTGGGGTTTTTTTCAGCTTTTAGGATTCAATTAGCTGCTAGTTCCAGTCTGCAATTTTGTTAAGAAGCTCTGAGAGCTAATGAACCCAATTTGCAAAATTGGAATCCTGTTGCTTTGGATTTTTTTTCCTGTTTGTTTGTTGTTTGTAAGTAATACTCTGTTTTTCTGTTATTTTCATGTTGTTGGGCAGCATTCACACCAAATGCTCTGCGACTTATGGGCTACAAATGAAAGAAGAGAGCAATGGAGAACTTTAAACCTATCCAACTATATTCAGTAAATTTGGAACATTGTGGGGCTCAGTGGGGCATGAAGCCTTAACTAATGCAGTTTTCTTCTGTTGTCTTCTGTTCCACAGTTAAGGAAGAATTTCTGCTTTAATAAGGGGAACAAACCTGTAAGATACAGTTTTTGGCAGAACCGCACTGGTCTGCACTGACATATGGTGAATCCAGTAGTCACTGGATTCAGCATAGATTGCCACCAGTGGCCATCTACTGGATCAAACTCTACTTTCTTAAAATGTTAACAAATTAAAATATGCATTGTCCAGTGCTGTACCAGCATGCCCCAGTTTCTGCAGGCCAAAACTGAATTCTGTCTGCAATGCAAATGAGCACTCTTGGTGCTCTAGTCCTAAAATGGCTAAAAAATCCATGAAATTGAAACAAACAACCCAAACCTCTCTGATACAGTGTCCAAAGGAAAAGATAGTGTGAAACCCTGGCCTAACTCTTCCAGGAGCTGCAGCACACCCTGTGCAGCCTTGGTCCTGCAGTGCAGACTGGGGCACTGTATTGTGGCAGTGCAGGCATTCGCAAGACTGCTGTGGGCTAGACTGGGAAACTGGTTTGCATTAAAGCCCTTTCTGACCTTTTGGAAGGAGCCTTTTTAAAAACTGAATTTGTTCTTCATGTATGATTTGTATGTGTTTGAAAGGGGTTTTTGGTTTGGTTTGGTTTGAATTCCTTTCTGTGTAAAAGATCACTCAAAAAATCCTGTTATTTAAGGAATGAGTGGACTTTAAATTATACTTCCTTGTACTGCTTTGCAGATACTTAGGAAAGATTTTTCCTGAAGTAAAGAGCAAAATTACGTAGGTGTCTGTGGTTCAGGGTGTCTGAACAACCCTCTGTGTGTCTCATAAGCTGTTAGCTCTGTCCTGTGCTTGGCAGAAACTGGAGGCAGTGATGCCTATGAAATGTATTGAAGATGACATAATAGATTGTGAAGATTCTGTATGCTTTTCTTGTTACTATAGTGTTTTTTAATTTTAAAAATTCATCTCCTGCATCTGTACATTTGATAATGCTCACTTTGGATTTGTAAAAGTGAAAAAACAAAATCCAGTGCTACCTCTGAACATGACTAAAGTTTCATGCATAACATACCCTTTTAATATTATAAATAGGAAGTATTAAGGTAAAGAAAAGCTGTTTGTTCACTGTTTTGAATTTCACACAGTTAAAAAAATCAGTCCTGTAGCACTTAAAATAAACATCTCATTTACTTTTCAGGTTTCTGACTTATCTCTGAAATCCTCTTGTCCAGTGTGTATTAATAAATACATATTCCAGGCATAATATAGATATTTTATTTTTATGTACTTGCATTTCAATGCTGCTCTTGTGAATTAGAGGAGAAAGGCAACAGAATTCAACTCATTTCCTCAGAAAACCCTTTAATCAATTTAAGCAAATTTTTTTTTCTTTCTTTTAGGAACTCTGGGGGCAGCACATTTCTGAAGTGAGTACCTCTTTGGAAAGCATACGGAAAACAAGCAGTTTGTAAAAGGGAAAAGTTCTGTTGTGTACCCTTAACAGAAAATATTTCAGAGTTTGTCAAGTCATAGATTAACAACAATGCTCCTGATGACTGTGTTACAGCTTCATGTTGTGGCTGAGCAGGCAGTACTTTGAAAAAGATGTGACCTCAGAAGCAGGTCCCACTCTGGATTCATATAAGCAAAACCCAAGTACCACTAACTTTCAGGCCACTGGGCTTGCTGTATATAAGGACTAGTGAGGCAGGAAAATGCTCTTTTCAGTACCAGGGCACTGAGACACCGGGGGAATGTCTGATCTCTCACTAGGTACCAGAGAGAAGGCCTTTGAGCTTTCTAATTCCCAGTCCAATCCCTGATCCAGGCTTCTACCCTGTTTCTCCCTCTGTGCTAGAAGCTCCTTTCTGCAGTGCCAGGAGCTCCAGATGTATAAGGACACAACTACAGCAAAAGTCCTTCTGCTGTGACTGTGAAGAAGGGATGCAGCAGGTTCAGGGTCAAGCCTGCTCCCCCTCACCTCCTCCTCCATGGCTCTGTGCTGAAGGAACCAGGGAAGCTATCCTGCTCTCTTTCTGCCCTCACTTGCTCATGTCACTCGCTGTCTAGTCCCAGCAGGAGAATTTGTGCAGTTATGAAGTGGACTGGATGTGGAGACTGACTTGCACCAAACCAGACTGTTTTTCCCTGGTGCTGAATGGATCCGTTTCCCAGGTGGGGTTCCCTGTTCTCACAAGAGGGCGAGTGAAGGGACAGAAGTGGGGAAGTGGGCTGGATGCTGGATTGCTTATTTTATAGCTGTGTCAGAGTAAGTCAGCTAAAAATATTTGTGAAACTATGGCCTCAGACTCTGTTCCAGGTAAAGTTTCTCTGGAAATGTTCCTTCGATTTGGTTAGGAGGACAACTCATCTGTGGGACATTTTGTCTGAAACAGGAATTTTCCTTTGGTTGTTCACAGTGCCTACTTCGATCAAAAGGGATAATGACAATAGTAAAAAAATCAGATTGAAAGGGTAAATTTGGAAAAAAAAAAGTATGCCATTTATTCTTTCTCGGATTGATTTTTCTTAGTTTGCCATGTTTCTAAACAGCACAATCCATACCAGTGGATTTCTTCCTGGCAATACAGGGGACCCTTCTCATGGCTTTCAGCAACAAAGAAAAACCTGCCTACTTGTCATGCATGTCTGAAGGTTGGCTAGAGCCAAAATTACTTATTTAAAATATATAGGTCACTAACTTACTATTAGAGGCCTGCTATTTATTTTCTGTCTGCTTGATTATTCAGAAATATTTGGGTTCTTTTCCTTTTCGCCTTTCTTTTTTTTTTGTTTCCTGTTTCCCCTCATTGTAATATGTTTTTGGAAGTCTCCCCTTTCCATTTGGAAAG
>VZTJ01004376.1:236794-305130 GCA_013397795.1 Orthonyx spaldingii | reverse complement strand
TTTTTTTTTTTTTTTTTTTTTTTTTTTTTTTTTTTAATATTTCTTTAAGATTTTTTCCCTTCCAATGCTAAAGAAGATGAAGGATAGAATCCATTTACTGGAATGAAGGTTGCAGAATATCTTAACCCAACTAACATATGGAAGCCTACGTAGGCCTGAGGTGGTAAAATAGTAAAATAAATGGCCTATAGCAGGCCATCTGCCATTTGCAGAGCATTTTCATCATGCTTCATGCCAAACTGGAAATTAGTCTTTATATTAAAAATATATTTTGAATACAAATCAAAGATTTCAAATGTTTAATGTTACACATGGCAAGCACATTTTTATCTGGGAGCTAGAGACGTCCAGGAAAATTGCACTGTAAAAATATTGCTTAGTTTGATGCTCAGGGCTCAAGTCATTCCCTTCTCTTTCCCATCTTTTTGTCTTCCCAGTAAGCACTGATGTACTTTTGTAAAATGCACTCCAGATATCAAAAGTCCACTATTGCATGTGGCAACTAAAGGGAGGAATATCAGTGGATTCAGAGCGATTTCATGTAAATCCTTGCAGCTAGCATAGCATGTCCCAGCTGAGGATCTACCTCATAAATGGGCTTTTAAAGAGTTGCTCATCTTGAAAGTATTCTTCAAGCATCAGTTGATCAATTTCCACAGTGCCCTTCTGAAAGGAAAGCAGCTGAGGTATCCTCAGTTTATTGACTGAAGAAATCAAAGCTCAGATTTTGTGCAAGAAACTCAGCGGAGCGTGATTGGGAGGTTTCTGGCTATTGGGTTATGCTAACATTACAGTACACATCCAGTCCCAACGCCAAATATGTTTAAAAGCGCTCTGAAGAAGTGAAAAATAGGGATGCATAGAGAGGGAAGAGCTTATTTCTTTCATCTTATGCAGAAACATTTATGCGTAAAATCGCTCTTAAGTCTGTCAGAAAAATCGTTACTGTCTGGTAACAGTGAATCCAAACCAGTTTCAATGCTAGCGAGCTATAATATGGATATTTTGTTAGCATTGCCTAGATACTCGCCTTTCTATGGACAAATAAGTACTTTGATTCAAAGGTATTTAGGTGTACCTTTTGCTATGCCATTGTAACATTGTATCATGTTCTTTACATCAGTTTGTTGTAAGTTTCTCAATTGTTACTCAGTGTTCTAAAGCTACAACAGTGCCTTGAAAACAAGTGTGAATGTTTGTGGAAAGTCATTTGTCCTTCAGGAAACTGGGTCCACTTGTGAATTTTCGTGGTTGCAATTAACACAAAATGCTATTTAAAATAAAGGATATGAAATGGGGAGTATTTAAGCGGAGCTTTCAACACAGGTATTTTATTCCCCCTTCCCCACCCCCTGAAGATAAAGCCTTACTTTAAGCATTCATCCTTTGGATGTGTCTAATGATGATGGAGTTGGATGATGAGGTAATTAAAAAAAAAAAAGTGAATAGTAATGCTTAGAGAGGGTTGAGGGGTACATCAGGAATATAGAAAAAGATCTCAAATCTGTATGTAAATCAGGAGAGCGTAGAGTAATACGTCTGTGTGTGTTTACATCTCATGGCTTACAGCAGCGTCTGCTGTCTTTCCCTCCTGGCAGAGGTCACGGAGTTGATGCGGAGCTGCTGGGAATCGGGAGCTGCCTGGAGCACAATGCCCTACCCTGCTCCTGGCCTTGGCAAGTGGTGAGCTGCTCATGTCCATAAGGAGGAAGGATGGCTCATGGAATTCCTTCACAAGGCAAAGTTACCATAACGGTGGATGAATACAGCTCCAACCCAACGCAGGCGTTTACACACTACAACATCAATCAGAGCAGGTTCCAGCCTCCACACGTGCATATGTGAGTATTCCTGACCTGCCTGCCTGCCTGGGTGCCTGCTGTGTGCCTGCCTGTGCCTGAGACAGAGGACTGCTGCTCACCGAGTGCGTTGAAAACTGGGAAGTTTGGTTAGTTAGTCATGGGAGCTAAAAGGCAAAACGGTTGTCAGGTTTCTTACCCGGTGTGTCTGAGGACTGAGAAGCCGTGCTCCATCCTCTCCTGGAGGTGGCTGTGCCCCAGGCTCGGTGCCACCACCTCGGTGGGACTCGCCCCGTGTTCTCAAGCTTGTCACTTTACTGATCTCGCTTTAACTCGCCTGAGGGACCCATTGCTTTAAAATTTAAGCTCCCTTCCCCCAGCACTTACACTCAGCTGCGAAATAGGCCTAATTGGGACTAATTGTCCCCTCTGATCAGTGAATCCTTTGTCCTCCTGGTTGCGAGTGGAACGTGTGCCGCATTCCACATTCCACTCGCAACCTGCCGCACAAAGGAGTCAGGGGCTCCCCGGTAGTTCCTGCGAAGAACTACAAATACTCTCTTTAAACAACAGCCCTGGCCCGAACCAACAAAACCATGGGAAGTGGGGAGCTGGAGGTTCCTTCTTCCCTCACCTTGTTATTCCTGGGTTTTGTGCGACCCTGTGCCACCCAGCACCTAGGCACAACGGGCTGCTCGCTTAGCAAAGAGCTAAGTACCAGTTTCAACTCTGAATTTCCTTCCCATTGTTTAGTTGGGTTTGATCTTTATCGGTTATTTATGTGAAGGTTCTTTTTCTTTTAGCATTAGTACACTGAAAAGCACGTGAAACTAAAACAAAGCCGACATCTCTTGACATCCTGCGAGCCATTGTTAGGCAGGATTTTGAACCATGTCACACTATTGAATTTGATAAGGATTTTGCATAATAAGGGGGGAAAGTTGTATGGTACTTCATTGCATTTTTGTTATGTAGAAGCCTGCCGGAAGAGTCACAATGTAGGAGTTCAGCACCTTCTAATAGGATTTCACGTGGTTACAATGTTGCTAAAGACAACTTTAGGAAGGATGCTGAAGAGTCTCTGTCCTGCATGTGACTGACTTTTCAAGGTGAAAAACTTTTCATTAATTACATTTCATTTATTACTATCCACGGTGATGTAACTTTGATTTTAGAAACATTTCCATGTCTTTCAGACCTTTCGTCAGCAAATTTCTGTTGCATGTTTTGCACTCCAGGCTGTGCTTCTGACTGACATTAAGTACAAATCTTATTGAGAGAATGAATTTAAAACAAACAAAAGAAAATCGGAAAGCAGTTTTAAAGAATCCTTTCCTATTGACATTGACTTCAGTGGGAGCTGAATTTAGGACCAACTAAGTGTGGTGTTCAACATTGTAAAAATTGTTCATGCTTTGTTTAAAAATCTCACAAACATTTATACAAGCTCTCCTCTAAGGGATAGTGTATATCTTAAATGATACTAACTTGATGGATGTCTTGAAAGATACTTTTCTTGCTTGGAAAACCTGTGTAGTTGAAAAAAACCCTGAAACTTCAAAGTAGAGTACAGTGACAGCATTTAAAATAATTTTTAACTTAATTTTTACTGCAACTTTTTTAAAATCAGAAATTTGGTTTCAGTGGCGGGTATGGCACAGATCAAAGGGAGATCAAAATTTAGATAAATTAGAAAGGAATTAATTAATGGAAGCAGAGACTGCAATGTCCAAGTGCAGGAGGTGAGTCAGGTATAGGTCTGATAGCAAATGATGGATTTTAGAAAGCATACTGAGAAAGAAAAGATGGGATCCTACCGGGTAGGTAGAGGAAGGCAAGGAGGTGAAGATATGCGTATGCTGAGGGTTTGTGTGATGTAAGAACAGTAGCATTGTTTCTGGGAAGGGGAGACTGGATTACATGGTAGCTTCAGATGGAGTCTTTATTTGCCTTCTCAATGCATTGTAATGGAAGTTTTGTGTGTTTTTCTGAAAGAGGTTGTCATCAAGTCAGAAATCTGAACAGAAAATTGGTAAAAGCAGTATTAACAAAGAAACCATGATCTTTTTACCCTGTTATATCTCTGTTAGTGCCACATTGCTGCAGCCACCAGGATTGATTTGATTTGGTTTTACAGTCTGCCTTCCTTTGTTGCTGTCTTTTAAAGTAATGCATGTGTGTGGTTTGTTGGTTGGTTGGGTTTTTTTCCCTAAGAGGGAGCTTGAAGAGGCTTTATTCTCTAGTGAAAAATTTATTTTAAAAATCATGAGATGAAGAGAAATGGGTAAAGCAACATGGGAGCTGAGTTTTGTGACATGTGTGTGAATAGCAGGGCAATCTATTGCTGCAGGACCCTGCTGCGTACCATAAATCAGTAGCTGGGTGCAGCTTAAGGACAGTGTTCTTTGCTAAAGGAAATATTGTTTTTAGAAGTAATTTCTTTATGGATATGCATCTTCATGTGCAAAGGTGAGAACTGGGTTCTTGGCCTCTGCTGAGCCATTTACAAGTTCTTGTATCCTTTGGGCCTAACTCTGATTTCACAGAGAGTAAAGGAGAGTCCATGGAATATCATCAGAATAAGTCTGGTGAGTAAGGCACTACTGGCAGTACTCTGCCTGTTCATGGGACACATGTCCTGGGCTTTTTCTCCCACTTTTATTTTGTGCCTTACATGTGACAGTGTCATGTAGTTCAGTCAGCTGGGATACAGTTCTCTTATCTTTATATGTATTTTTATACCAGCATTTCTCAGTCAATTTGTTTAAGTGTACTGTCAGGTAACAATAAATGTATTTATTACAGCTCCCTTTGCTTGGGCTGGCAGCAACAGCAGTTTTGTCAGTATAACTTTTGAATCAGTTTGTCCAGCCTTTTTATTTAATTTCATTTCTTTTCTCTGCTAATTAATGTTTGAACAGGTATTCTAAAGGCAATTTTTGCTGCACAGTTGTTTAGCATAAAGGGATATAATTTTAAATATTATTTTGTCATCTTGAAATGATGCTTCCACCCACAGATTTCACTTACTTTCTGAATATTATAAAGTGTTTGTATTTGACTGCTTTGTACATTAATGTTTACTTTCAGTTAGTTTTAATCAGCTGCATCACCTTAGTTCCCTGCTTTCAAGGGCAGCTGCAAAAGAATAAATAACAATATGCTTCCCTGTGCTTCATATTGATTATTATTCTTCTGAAAGTTTTCATAGTTTCAATTTTTTTGTCAAGAATTGTGACTTAAAGAGGGAAGTGTTTCTTGCTCCTGAGATGTGGTGTTGCCAAGTATAAATGTCTGTTTGGGTTTGTGGTGTTTTTTTGGTTTTTTTGTTTTGTTTTGTTTTTTGTTTTGAAAAACCAAACCAGCTTTTAAGCCTTTTCAGACTTTTAAGATATTCTGTATAGGGCTGCTAGCAGTGGTACCAACAATACCAGTGAGCAGCAGTAGGATGTAGCCTGGGGACAAATTCAAATGAAAAACTACTTACTTAGGTTTTATCCAGAGAGAAAAATCTTCCTGTTCAGGTACAACACCCCATTTACTTGTAGAGGGAAAAAAAGGGAAGAGTGAAATAAACCTTGTGTATTTGTTATGAAAAATGCCCCTTTGGACAGGCCCATCTGGTGAGGATGAGGGAGTTTTGTGAAGATAAGATAGCTGCAGCCCGAGCTGCTGCAGGCTGAGCCTTTTGGAGGAGTTCGTTGGGTTTCCTCTGGTCTCACCAGCATGGCTTGGTGGCTTGTTTTTAGTGTAGTTTGAATGCATGTTAAAACTTTTGTTATGGTTTAGGGGAGTAGTAGTAGGGGAGTAAGAAAGAGGTTTCTGTGCCAGAGCAAAATTCTTCCAAATAAGTTTATTCATACCTGGAGATACATTTTTCAATCTGTAACTATATAATTTTACTGCCTTTTCTGTACTAGAGCAATCCCCCATGTGAATATTCTTATTTTAAAACAAAGAGTATAAGCAGAGTTTTATATTGGTAGAAATATATGTATGGTTGAATAAAGTACATAAATGTCTGTGTGTAAATGTGTATATATAATAGTAATAGTAAAATAAAAATGCAGCTATTTGATCATAGAAGAAAAACTTTCAACTGTGATGAAGCCTTACGTTGTTAAAACCCAGAGATCTTATTAGACTATTACCCTTGAGAGATAGGATCTTGCTTTTTTTTCCTTGGGGAAACCATCCTGCATTTAATGGGCTTTATAAACTCCCACTGAGATTAGTGGGAATTATGCATTTGATTTGTAATGTTCTTGATTTTTGTTTCATGTAAGGTGTGTGATATTTAGCAGGCGGGAGAAAGATTTGGCGTTAGCAAAATATGAACTCACTTGATATTTACAGAAAAGTGGAGTTGGTACATGTAATATTATTGGTTGAGAGAATAAGAGAGTCAGTCTTACACCAGTCAGTTATATCTTGTGTGCCTGGCAAGCTGTTTCAGCTGATACTGATGTGACAGAGTTGTAGTTTTGCTGGAAATTATTGCTCTGGCCATTAATAACACTTTTTTTTTTTTTCAAAAGCTTACACAGCCCAAGACCACCCAGGTTTCTTTTCACTACTTATTTTTTCAAATAAATAAATAAATAAATAAACCAGTACTCTCTGAAACAATCAAGTAACATTTAAGCTCTGGTTGTGAAAACCAGGAGTACTTTGAATGAGTGCACTTAAAACTCGAGCGTTACTTTCCGACACAGGGATTTTTTCCTGGGATCATGGCTCAGAATCAGCTTACCATGGTGCAGGTTTAGTCTCTTTTTCCTCGCTGGTCCCTCACTGACGTGCAGCAGTTCCCAGCCCCGGTGTGTGAAGGAAAACAAACCTGTTTTTCTTTAGCAGAGAGCAGGAGCCTTTCAGCAGCTGCCCCGAGGCAGCTGAGCTCTCCCTGCAGTGCCCTGGTGGGGATTCCAGCTGAATACAGGGAAGGAGACAGTGGAGGTGAGAACCCATACAACTGTCCCAAAATAAACAGTCCCCCACTCGAGAAGAGGGCCAGGAACTGATTGTGTTTTGTGGTCCTTCTGCCACAGAACAACAGAAACCATGTGGCAAAGATGCCAATTTTAATTGTCATTAAGAAAACTCTCTTACTGATGCCTGTGCATGTCTGTGTATGTCAGCGTGAGCGAAGATCTCTACCATCTTATTGATTTTATATTGTTCAAAGTTACTTATGCAAAAATCTAAGCATCGTGTAAGTTCTACACTTAAATTTTACATATAAAATGAAAATAACTTTTTAAAGAAGCTATGCTTAGAGCCTTTTGGGATGCTGGAGTGTGGAGTGCACTTACCGTGTTCATACAGTGGTGATGTAAGGCTCAGGAATTACAGTTTTGTAATTAAAATTCAAATTTAGGCCCCTTGTATTGTGTTTATACAGTGCAGTCATAATATGCTAAGCACTCTTGAAAAATTGATTAAATTTCTGACCTTTCTTTTTGTCATTGTAAAAAGGAATAATACCAAGCTACCTTTAAAGAAATGGCCTGATGTCCCTGGAAGGCTAATGCTGTAAAAGTGTCAGTATTATTATTATTGTAAATGTAGGACAGGTTTAAAATAATTTTTCGTCACCATTGCCCTATTATTACTGTCTTTGCACGTTGCCCTGCCCTAAGACGGAAGCCAGGTCTGGTTTCAATTGGTGATAAACCTTTTCCCTCTTGTGCTCATGGGATCAGGCTGCCAGAGCAGTCTCTGTGCCTATCAAAATCAATCCATCAGTCCCTCAGTGTGAGGTATCAGCCTTCTGCAGCTCCCACGTGTTGTCTGAATGAGGAAAGCTGTGCCTGGGGGTTACTGGCAGGGCTGGAAGTGGGGAAGAGCCCTGATATAAAGAAAGGCTTTGATGCTGAACCTGCTGCTCCCCAGCTGCTCCTTCTTGCCCCTGTGCCACAAGCTCTGCCACCTCCCCAGGAGCGCTGGCAGAGCCTTTTGGAGGCTGCTGTATGGATTGTGACACTGAAACAGTCCAGGTTAGAAATGTCCATGTAGTGGTGTGGGGTTTTCTGTTTGGTTGGATGGGGCTTTTTTTGTTTGTTTGTGGTTTTTCTGTTGGTTTTGTTGGTTTTCTTTTTTTTCCAATGAGCTGCTTCCAGTGATCTTTCTCTTGGTGTAGCCTCACCAGGGAGAGGGTCACAGGAGTGGCCAGCACTGGGAGTAGGCGCTGTGCTTATGGATCCACCAGTGGGGAAGGATGGAAGGAGGGGGATATTTCTTTACCTTTCTTGCAGAAATAAGACTGATGAAGGTTTTCACTGATGAAAATGTACTGTCAAAACACCTTGTAGAGTTAGTCTGCCTGCTCTTGGTAGACCCTGAGAGGGAGAAATAAAAAAGGGTTTTTGTGTTCATGTGTGTTAGTGCTCTTTTATGCTGTATGAATCATGCAGAGGAGCCTTCAGGTAACAAACACTTGATTTGTAAGGCCCTATCTCAGTAGCTGAGGACTATAAAAGGAAATTTTCATTACATGATCTGATTCTACGCTATAGTGCTACCTGTATGGTTCATTTAGTGGTCAGTCATACTGAGAGACAGTTGAATTGCACTTTCATGTTTATGTACAACACACAGTGTGTTCTTACCTTTGGGGAGATGTGTGATGGGATCTGATCAGGAATGCTTTTTGCAGCAGTGGCTCCTACCACAGTACCTTGTGCTGGAGGGAGGCTGCTCACCAAGGAAGCTCTTTGCTGTGAAGTAATTAGACAAAGAAGATGGATATATGTTGCAATCAGGATGTTGTACTGTCACTGGAAACTTGTTAATTTCTTTTTTTAAACCATCAGAGCAGTAGGGATATTGTGGAAGCAGCAGATTCTTGCTTTTATTTAGTGTGTGAAGGGTGAGAATACAATCTGTCCTGTGAAACAACTTCTAGACCATAGATTTTCAAACAGGGAGTTAATACTTGACTAAATTTGTAGGCCCCACACTGCAAATCCCATTGGAGAATTTTTGACTCATGGTTTTCTCCTAGTGGCAGGATGGGGCTGGTCTTCTCTGATAGCAGAGATGAGGAAGCCTGTTCCCTCTCCCTGTGACACATGGCTATTCCAAGGAAAGTGCTGCAGTTACCTTACTTTCTTCTTTTACAAACCCTTGTTTGAATTTTTTGTTGGAAAAATAAACAGAAGGAAAGCCCTGTAAACAATGTGGGTTTAGATGTCTGTGTTATATGTTAAATTATTATATGCAGCTTGCTTATGTTTGATCCAAGACTTTTTCAGAAGTGATCAAGTGTTGGTTATGGACATTGATTTTTGTACTGAATGGTGGCATGGTAATTTTTTGACTTTACATTTCTGATCTTGAGCTTCCAGGGGTGGCTTAATTTTGGAGTCAGTTGCCTGATATTGGTATCCATGGAAAAATTCAGAAATGGAGGGCTAGTGTGTCTCCCTCCCAAAGGAACACTTGAAGAGTTTGGTTTTAAATTCTGTAAAATGCCATGACGTAACGTGAGAAAATAAATGCTTTTAGGTGTAGCAGAAGTACAGGGAGGCAGGGGGATGCCTTTAAAAATTGCATCTCTGAGCAGTGAGCTTGTAAAGTTACTGCTGGGAAGCCCAGTCTGGTGCTGGGGTTACCTGCATTCACTCAAGTGATACGTGCTGGCAGGGAGAGGGGGGTGCCAGGGCTGGGTAGGAAGTCCCCTCGGTCTTGCATGGGAAAATCATTCACTTCATAATTCACGCCAGGTTTTCCCAAGTCCCTAGAGTGGATTTTCCAGCAAGTTGTGCATTTTGGTCCTTGGAGCAATGACTTCTTGTTTCCAGTGGTTTGAATCATACTTGGCACATGCAGCTGTAGTTTTATGGACTTCATCGAGGTTGTTTCTGCTTGCAGAGGGCCTGATGCTGGCTCTCAGGCCTTTTCTGTAACGTGCGCATGCAGAGCAGTGCAAAAGAGAGGAAGCAGCTAAGGCTGCCTGCTTATATGCATGCACATATTTCATGGAAGATATTTCAGAAGATATAAATGGCTTGCTTGATGGGATTTGGAAATTCAAGTCTTATCCATTTCCTTTCAGTTTTGATGTAGGCCATTAAGGTTGCAGTTTTTAGATTTTGTATTGTAGAGGGCAAGTTTTGTGTTACTGTGTGGTTGTTTTTAATTATGAGGAAGCTGTGGCTGAATTATGGATTTGTTTAGGTTGGATTATCAACTCCAACCATTAATCTAGCACTGCCAAGTCCACCACAATATAAACCAATATATTAACTGCTAAAGATATTAAATTCCCCCCTCAGTAAATTAAGATCACATAAAATAAAACAGCGAACATGTGTGCATTTAAAACACTGAAGTCAAACCAATTCTGTTCTGTAGTAAATGTGACTAGACTTCATTTAATGGTTTTTATTTTGCTTCCTTTTTCAAACAAAAAGTTAGGGTAGAATAATCTTGTAGCCAGTAACATTCCTGGAGCAGTACCAAGTGGTTGGAGCAGAAAACGACAAGTCTGAATTCCAAACAATAAAGTTTAGGTACCTGGCGTTGCAGTCATTTTATTTATCTCCTGAAGAGTTGACCATAAAACTTGGTCATAACCTCGATAAACCTGGAGATTTCTCCCAGCACACGAGCTGTAAGTATCCTGCAGGATCTGCTGCTGTTGGCTGTATCACAGTGCTGGTGAATGAGCAGTGCTGGTGCTGCTGCTGAAGCCTTTGGAGTGGGGTCAGCTGGTAATCCCCAAATAGAGTTGTCCTCTTCATAACTGATGGATCAGACCCATTTCATTTCTGCTGTCAACAGAGTTCACCTGTGTACTCTCCACTGACAGAGAGATGCTTACCCCTATTTTTATGTGCCCTATTTTATAATGGGCATATTTTCTAAATTTAAATCATTATGTTGAGGGGAGTGACAAGTAAAATCCCAACTGTCTCCTGTTTTTACCGAAAGATTATTTAAATTACTGTACTATGTAGTGTCTTGCAAGATTTGTTTTTGTCACAGGTTGTTGATTTCATATTCCCAGACCCTCTCTTCCTTGCATCCTGCCTGACAACAGGGCTACAGAGATTCTGCTGGATGTTGACAGGGAAAAAACAGCACCAGAGGCTTCCTTGCAGCAGAGTCTCCACTTACTGTACTGGGCATTAACTTATATCCAGCACATTAGACTTAAAAGCACACAGCCATTAAGTGTAGCGCTCCCTTCCCAGGAGGGCAGCAGATGGAGAGAGGATGGGGGAGGGCAGGAGAAAGGAGTATGATAGAGGGACTAGATCTGATGTATTTGTAAGCCAGGAAACTTGCTATTTACCACGTTTACAATTTCTCTGGTATAAGGAATTGAGTGTAGTGACTGCGAGCATGAAGGTCAGCACATTACTCCTAAATGTTTAGCTATTGCCTCGGTTTATGGGAAGGAAAAGGTGCTAGTCCAGTATATCTTCTTTCCTGTTCTTTCTATGTAGGGAGCACAAAGAAAAAAGTCATTACTTTTTAATTACTCTAGGCTTCTTTGTTTCTTAAAGCACATTCACTTTTGGCCAGCATTAACAATGGATTATTTGCCTTCCTGTGAATGGTGAAGTAGTAGTTTTGGGGAAAATAATGTTCAGAATTAAAATTTCATGTAGTCTAGCATATTTAATGAGCCTTGTCCTATACTTGTAAAATGCAGTGATTACTGACATCATTATTGCTTCCAGTGGGACAGGACACGTCACTTAAAAATGCCAGATTAAGTGGCTCCCTCAATTTTAAACAACGATTCTTTCAAGGACTTCTTTTCTCTGGTTGTTAGCAATGTATATATAAGATTATGATAATTGACAGATATTAAGGAAGAGGGAAATTTCATCTTTGTGGCATGTTTATTTTGTAAATTTAAAGTCACCCAGACATTTGCTTTTCCTCTTGGTGGAAAGCAGTGAATAAATTAAAATTAAATAAATAGACAATTATACATGAAAAAAAATTATATATAACCCAGGTGTAATCTTTGAATTACTTGAAAGTTTTTATATATAATTGTTTCATTTTGATTATATCTCTCTTGACATTAGTTTGATTTTCCATCATCTTGTTTGTTAAACAGAGATGTTTGCATCTTTGACAGGAAGGCATGCTTGCAAGAAGAATTAATTTTGTTCTGCTCTCGTTACTATTCTATAACTTGGAAGTTTCTGCTTAGGTACCCTCTTTCAGTTTTTGAGGGAGAGTTATGATTCATATTGTAACTTGTTAGATGTTTTGGGGGTTATTTTTTAATTGTTTGTACAAAGTTCTTAAGACAGTTTTTCTCCTAGAAATGTATAATGAGACTGCACAGATCAAATGCTGTAATAGGAGTTTCAAATACCCTATGAGAATTAAAATGCTGATGGTAATCCTAGGGTTGGTATATGAATTTTTTCCCCCTTTTTTTATCTCCACTGTGACCTTTGGTGGTGTTCTGCTCAGCTACTCTGCATGGCTGCTTTCTGAGAGTGCCACTGTGTTAATGGAAGGATCACACACCCTGCTTCTCTCAGAACCTGATACATCATCTTGGCAGCAAAACAGAGACCTTTAACTCTTGGAGTTTTCATTTGTTGTTAGTTATCTATCGCCACGAGTTCTGTGCCTGCAAGAAGACAGGTTGGTTTAAAAATGTATCTGTGTAGAGTGGAGACACATTCTTTGAGTGAGACTAGAAAGAAAATCCCTGGTCTCAAGAAATTAAAATGGTCTGTATTTAGGAGGATTTTGTTTTGTGTTCTGGCTCATTCATTTTAGATATCATTATTACAGAGCATATTTTCCTGAAAATAATCCTTGCATCCAGTCTAGATTCTCAAGAGAAATATTAATTGAAGATGCAAATTAATTTTGGATCACTTGGCTTCCTTGATAGTCAGTTCATACCATCATTTCATATTGCCATGTGCCAGTCACTATTTTCAGTGAGTGTTCCTCTCCGAAGCTTTTTAAATGTCATTCTACAGAATGAGAAAGACCTCTTGTGAACCATCTCATTCACTGAAGAGTTAAAAGGTATGAACTGAAACACAAAGAACCAGGAAGCTGGTAGAGATTTTTTATTAATTAGTTCAAATTAAATGAGGGCCTGTAGAAGATTTGGAATAAGACATGGCAATTTTCTGTATATCTGTCTAAAAAGAGACAGTGCTGTTTCTATGGGTTCAGACACTTATGCAATAAAATGCAGGAGGAGTGTACTGGAGATGACCAATGCAGAATAAATGGAAGTTGAGAAGCATATAAATGATCTCAAATGCCCAGAAATAACCAGAGATAAGATGTTGGCTTGAAGTGTAGTTCTTAGCACACCTTGCACCTGCAGCCAGATTTACTTTGTTAAAATTTTTACTGTCTGCACATGTGTTTAAAGACATTCTTACCATAGCATGAGGCACAGCAGTGTGATATATATCACAGTATTGCTGTGATATTAGTGTTGGAATCTGTCTGTTGTGTTTGTGTTTTATTTTCCTAACAAAAAGGTTTTTTAGATTTTGAACTTCCAGACTTATGCCTTGTCGTTTTTTTGCACAGGAGCATGGCCATGCTGACCAAGAGGTTGTTTATAGGGATTAAAACACAATTCTTTCTGGTGTTTTGTTGTTTTTTGGAGGTTTTTGGTTTTTTGATTTTTTTTAAGCACCAAACAGCTGTCAGTGGAATAGAATGTCTATTTGTTTATTGTGTTATTAGATAATGAGCTCTAAATGAAAAATCAGGCATCCTGCTATCTGTCCTCTGAGTCATCTAATCTTAAACAACATGCTCTGCATTCATAGAGCATGGATAGTGCTGACGGGTATATTCAAAGAATTTACGGATTTTTTTTCCCCCCCACCTCTAGTTTCCAAACAGAAAAAGACAGAAAATTATGAGTTAAAATGTTGGTTTTTTTTATGCTATAACTTAAGTAATATTATGTACCAGCTACATGGGGAGCTGCTGGAGTGGCCAACCTTCTGATTTTAGCACCCTCCCAAAAGCTGTTATCCTGCAGAAGAAACAGTTGAATGGAGCATGAAAAAGTTTCTTGAACTGCCTTTTTTTGCACTTAGTTTACTTGAATACTTTGACCTGAAGCAGTGACAATCAAGAACCATGGTATATAGATGGCTATATCTGGGAGAAGTATGGAAGAGAGAGTAAAATCTAGGCTGTCCTTATCTAATTTGTTGCCTAGCTTGGTTCAGTACCCTGGCTCAAAGTAGGCAATGACATGTGTTAGCAGCACTGCTTTGGGGACTCACATACCAAAGGTACATCAGGCAGCATTTAAACAAATGTTCTTAAATGTTTATCCAACTTTTGCAGTTATTTTTGGTCCAGTATAAGGGTTGTGTCACTACAGATCTGGTGCCCTGTATTCTGTGAGCGTAACTGGGGTTAAGGTCTGTTCTCTGTGAATATTGTGTTTCCCCCATTGCCAGGTTTTGCTAGTTGTACCACAGCATGTTCTACTTGTAGGCATTGTGGATTCTACATTAGCTGCAACTTGAGATTTTAGTGATGTTGGTTCAGTGGTTCTTGCAGATCTCTCAGCTTAACTCTTGGCTTTTAAAAACAGGTGGGTGTAGTCTTAAAGCAGTGACTACACAAGCCATAGCAAAACCCTTTTTCTATTTGCCTTACTTATGCTGCTGCCTGTGTTTTTGAAATCCATTGCACAGCTACACTTGTATTTTCTCTGAGGAGCCTTATGACTGTAGTTTGGATGTGTCTTCTGCAATGTGTGATACAGCTGCCAATTGACCTGGCAGCTCAAATCAAGTTAGAAGGTCAGCTGTACAAAGGAAGAAGAAACCATATTCATTAACCCCAGTGTATCTTTTGGTACTTAGTGAAGGTGGTATGGGTAATTACAGAAAAGACTTGAAGCTAAATTGAGACATTTTAGTAGGTATTTCCCCCACTGTGGGAATCTGACTTTGCGATGGCACGGGGGGACACCAGTCCACATGTGCAATTGAAATAGTTCTGGATTTTGCATCATAAATATGCACCGGATGCAGGGGAGAAAACCAGCACGTTCTCTCAGGATGCTGTTAGGGCCAAGCAGAATCTCATTAGGGACAACTTCAAAGATCAGTTCCTCATGTCCATAAAAACAAGTGTAAATTATCTTCTGTGAGCCTGCTGTTAGCAGTTGCACTGTTACATTATGCATGTAGCCTAGACTGCACATGGTATCAACACACTGGGTTTCATTAGGGTTTCATTTTTATTCAAAGCATGGCAACTTTGCTATTTATTGTTGTAGTTTTAGCTAATACAGTATTTAACTTAAATTTTCCTGTTGTATTAGCTGTTAGTAGTGACACAGTGTCTGAAAAGGACTTTTAAGGTTCTACAGTGCCTGTGTTTTTATAGAGAAATGGCATACAGACAATTCCCTGTATTGACAGCTTTACGTGCTTTCTCATTCTTCTGCTTCCTGCACTTAGTGAGAAGGTGGCTGATCCCACCTCTCTTGGAATGAAACTTGAAGGAGCTTTCAGTGATGCTGCTCTGCAGCACGTGACTTAAATGTTTATGAAAATGATAAAGAGGGTAGAACTTCAATAACATGTGCTTTCACTGGGCCACATGCCCCATATACATTTGAAAGGCCAGTTTGTAATTGTTGCTGGGGAAATGTTTTGAAATGGTGAAATGCAGCGTCTGTGCATGGAAGTTCTGTGACAAGTTTCTATGGGATCAGGATTTTTGAGATTGCCTTCATTGTCCTTGCAGAAACAGTAAGACGCCATGGAATATTCTCCTGAACTGAACTCTATGGCTAAAAAGGGTAAAATATATTTTAAATTTTTTCTTTTCTTGTGGTATTTTTGCCTTTTTTGTATAGCTTAATCATTGATGAAAGAAAGCATTCACTTGCAGACCTAGTCAAAGGCTCGGCACTGCCTTCAGATGTGATGTTAAACTCCTGACTGGGTCAGCAAACTGATTTGCTCTGTGGTTTCACAAAGACCTGCAACTTGGGGCTGCTTTATGCTGCTCAAACTAACTTCTGTTGTAACCTCCAGTGTGGCTTGAGTGTGGCTAGTTCAAGCCACTGCTTGTTGAATTCATAATGCCAAGTAGTGTGGGAAGCAATGGTTTTATGAGAGCTCTTTTGCCCTGCTTGTTTGGGGTGGCGGTGCTGCTGACTGGAATAGCCCTTGCTCCTTTGCAGTGCTGCTCTGTTCACCCACGTGTCTGTATTGTACATGTAACATAATTGGGAATTCAGAGTAATCCCTGGAGTACAATGCCCAGTTCAGCTCTCCAGGCCTGTTCACCATCTGTCCCTGTACATTTGTACTGGCACAACAGCCTGAAGCTGGAATTAGGGAAGAGGGACTGGGAGCTGCAGAGGTTGGCACTGTTGCTGAAAGGTGAGGCCCTGTGTTTAATGTGTGGCTGAGAGCAGTTTGTTTACGAAGGTACTTCATGAGACACAGCTATGAAATGACTGGTTTATGTGTCTTGTGGTGTCAGATGGTTTTGAGTTCATTGTGTGGGTGAAGTGCAAGGGTGGAATGAACGCACATGAGACTTTTGTGTAATTTCCAAACAAGACGTAAAGAATTTCCCAACGTTGTTCAAGGTTACAAGAATAATATGAGATAATTTCTACATCCTGAAGGGCCTGAGTGCACCTGTGGGGATCAGTGGGAATTTGACTTCCTGCAGGCCCAGAGTAGTGCTTTGAAGTGTGAAGAGTGCTGAGCTGACAGCCGTCCACTGGCGTTGCCACAGTAGTGATGATGCAAGGCACTGGTTGGTGCAGGAATGCAAAAGTACCACCCCATTTTTCACTGCAGGACAGTGTCTGCAGAAGCCCAGAAGGGGCTGTTGTGTATGTCTCAAACACCCGTGGTCAGATGACTGTGGAGCCAACCAAGGGTTGTTGGTAATAACAGCCAAGGATTGCTGGTAATAACACATTGTGAGAAGGAACAGGATGTGGCTGGAGAAGGGGGTCATGTGGAGGTAGGCAGCACTTTTCTGGGACAAATATCCTTGTTCTAGTTCCTGGAGATAAGCACAACACAAATGCAGGAATGAGATTAAGAATGGGTATGGACTGTAGGGGGGGAACAAGACCACCAAACACCCCCGAAGTCCTCCAGTCAATTTCCAGAAAGGTCTGGAAGAACAGTCTGTTCATGACAGCTAATTTGCATAGAAAGTGAAAAACTTATCTCCAGGATGGAGAAATCTTTATAAATCTATAATCCATATAAATCTATAATCTATACAATCTATAAAAAGGTCTCCACCCTAAAGCTGGGGGCGTGTGCTTGTTCTGTGCATGCACTGCAGGACCCTGGACACTGCAGGATGGATGATGGAGCCAGGACTGATGATTCCCTTCCTCCTTCTCCCTCCTTCTCCCTCCCTCCTTGCTTCTCCCTCTCTCCCACCTTCCCCACTTCACTCTACCCCTTTATTCAAAACCCACTGCCATGTGCTTATACAAGGAGGTCAGGGACTAACATATCGACTTCCATGCCAAGTGTGTCATTACTAATAAACCTTTCTATGACTTTTGTTGTTCCTTTCAATCATGAGCATCTACAAATCTTGGGTGCTCCGTTCTCCTCAAGGGTGGGACTCCCCCAGTGACTCTGGAGCTTCCCCGTGCTGAGGCCCTGGTGGAGCTGTGGGCATGGTCCCACTGCAGGTGGAATGAATGGGGCCTTGGGCAGGAAAGGATCTTCCATCCTTGAAAACCCTAAATCCCCATTTAGAACTTCTGCCTGTGGCTCCCTGGAAGAAGGGGCAGTTAATCTGAATAGAGGCCAGATGTGCACTTCAGTGCAGCTAGTGTATTCTATTGTTAATCATGTTAACAGATCTGCCTAAGGATGACAGAGATTGTGATGGCAAAGCTTATATTCTTGATGGGAAGTAGCCTGATGGAGAAAAAAGTATGGAGGCAAAAGTCTTTCTACTTCCTAGGTTTAAGGGTTTTATTGCTTTGTATTATATGTATCAGATTTTTTTACTGTTGTAAAATAACATGGAAAAACTTATTTTCTCTAACAAGCATCAAATTCTAGTGCAGAGTTGTCTTAATTTTAATGGAATTTAAAAATACCGGGTTCTTTGCTCTGAAAAACTTCCTGCCACTTCAGCTGTGTTTTATCTAATGAGCTAAAAAGCCTCCTTTAATTTTATTTTTTTTTAACAGAAAAGAGTTTGAGCTTTTTTCCCCCCTGTGATTAAAAAACAAAGGAATCAAAACATCCCCGTGGTGTATATTTGTTATTTGTTTTTACATGTGTCTATGTATGTACATATAGCTGGTGGTTACCTGATGCCTAGAGAGAATGTTTGCATGCAGTGAGAGCTTTGCTGTTTTTTTGGAAGTCTGCTTCCTATTTACATTCTCTCGACTTGGATTTTAAAGCCTTTTAACCCCCAACACGGTTTGTTATCTTGGAGAGGAGGGATCAGTTTCATCAGAAGTTCAAGACTGTGTTGGGAGGAAGTCTTCATTTAACATCATTGTTTAGGTCTGGCTCATTGTCTGCCCCTAGCAGACAATGTTTGAACAGGCGATAAGAAGTGGCAGTGATAGCCATGCTGCAGGGTTACTGGAAGGGCATGAAACAGCCTGGCCAGGGGACTTTAGAGGTCTGATTCTTAGTTATAATGGGTGATTGAAATGTTCTTCTCATGGGGTTGGCAGTTAATGTGGCATTCATGTCAGCCTGTCCCTCAGGAAAAAAATGAAGTGGGTGTAGGAAAACAAAGAAAAAAGCAGAGTCTCTAAAACTGGGAAGAGCATTATTTGGTTTTTTGTGTATAGCATGGTCATTTGGTGCTTTTACTGTTTAAGTAATTACATGACACCATGCAAGGATAAAGTTTTGTTCAAGGATGCTATAAAGAAAAATGAAGTAAAAAAAAGCGTGGATGGTCAGGACTGAGATGCTGTGACTGGAAGGTGTGAAGAAGGTTGTGAAATATAGCCCCTTAGCACAATTAAGAGACTGCAGCCAGGGCTCTTATTATCTCAATATATTAATGATATTTGCTTTTCTCTTTTTCTTTCTTCATTCATTTTGTTTGCTTTTAATTTGCCTGTTTAGAAGTCTGTTTCCCGTCCAAGCCTAATACCATCTCTAACAGAAGGAGTCATCTGGAAGTTGAACATGCAATGTGAGATCAAACTGTGTCTGCAAATAGAGAAAACTCTCATTAGACCAAGGAGGTTCTCATTTTTGCCTTAATAGGAAAAAAGCCCACCCCACTTAACGCTTGGGAAAATGGCTCTGTTGGTCCAATATGTAGCTTCTGCAGAAAGGAGGCAGCCATGCCCCAGTGCTGATATTGCCTCATTTGTGCTCACACTCAGCTGCCCATCTGGGGAGCTGAATCCCCTCGTGGAGGTGCCATGCAGCTTCCAGGACTAGCCCAAGTCAGCAGCCACACCATGAGAAGGGGCAAGTGGAACACAGGAGAACAGAGATCTAGGCCTAGGTCTGCATGGCTGTTGTGTGAATCCTCCTTTCTGGGCTGTGGTGCCTGAAGTCTTGACTTCCAGTACTGGCTGAGGGCAGTTGTTAGAGCAGCTGCTCTGTGAATGGAACTGGGAGGAGGTTTGACTGAACACATACCTGGAGGGTGGCTGGGAGGATGTGAGCAGCTACCTGTCTATAGGTTCCAGATACAGGTTCTGGGTTAGTGGGAGAGGAAGAAGGAATAGTGGCCTTTACCAGATCTGGGAGTGGACTGGATGGTAAAGGCAATTGCCTTGATGGGCTTCCTGATACAAGATGTTATCTCCCATGAGTCAGAGCTTGGTGAGACACTCATAAAAGAGAGAATCACATGCTGAGAATGATCAGGAAACAACAGGTCTTCATGGTTAATGCTTTCACCTGTTTTGCTTAGCAGTGTGAAAAATGACAGCATAGTTTATGAGTTCAACAGCATTTCCCACACTTACTTCCAACTGTAGAAGTGGCTGTACATTGTCTTAGCCTCAGAGTGCAGCTCTGACATCAGTTAAACTGGTGGCAGGCCATAGGTAACATCCCAGGGCTGAATTCCATTCCCTTTGTACCACACGGCACTTTCCCCTCCACATATAAGCACGTTCCCATCATACTTGGACTGGCATTGCATTTTTGCCATCAGGCTGGGAACTGAAAAAGTGAGTGGCACTTGTGGCACATGCCACAAGTCTGAGACCTTGTTAAATTCCTGTGAGGTTAGATTCCTTTCAGATAGTTGGCTTGCCTGGGTCGAGCACAGAAAGGGAAACCCCTGCTTACTGCTGTCTTGGGGCTGGTGGTGCATAAACCTGGCAGGTTGCCTCAAACTGAGACAGTTCAAAGGCAAGTCTGTAATTCAGGCTATTCTCTGGGCCTGGTTACTTAGCAAAGGTCAAGGGCAGAGCAATTTACTGGATCGTGTTTGGGGGAGGGTGTGTGTGCACAGAGTGGCTTATAAGGACAGGTATCGTGACACAGTGAATATCAGCGATCTAAGTGAACTGATCTTGCTGTTTTGCAAAAAATATGCACCTGTGCTTGTTAAACTAAGTTGTATTTGCTGCTCTCTTGGTGACACACTGTAAAGGGTATGCAGCTATCAAGTCATAGTAACAGCAAAGTATTACTTTGGTGAGAAATGGTCTTGGGGGAGATCGTGATGTTTCAGACAAGAAAATGTCATTTGTGTGGGTGAGATGAGCATATCTTTTTGGAACTGCATGGCATTCTCTTCATCAGTTGAAGGTGATCATTATTTAAAAAATCTATCATGTTATTTGACAAGGAAAGGAATAAATGTAGTTCTTGTTACTGTAGGTAAAAAGAAAGTGCTATGGATGCTTTCTTAGGCAAAAGTAGTCGCTAGTGGAAAGCCTCTGAGCATGTCACCATTCAGTTTCTACAGCACCATGCAGACAAAGCCATTCTTGTGGAAAGGTTTAGAGCAGTTGATTTTCCAGAAGGTAGATAGACCAGAGCCTTTTAATTCTAGAAAGGGATGGTTTTGGCCTTTAGGAGTATAGTTAGTCTCAAGTCTTCACAGTCTGCAGAAGATGAAGGAGCTCAAGATTTTATAGGCTGGAGTAAACCAGTGGAGTAGAAATAGATGGAGTAATGAATTGCAGAAGGGATTTCTGGAACAGACTGGAGTATCTTGCTAGTTTCGCCCTTAAGGGCTGTATTCATTATGAAACAGTCTGTAAGTCTGTTCTTGATTGGCAAAATGTTTGGCGGGAGGAAGGAGGAGAAAGGTTACAGGAAATTAGTCACTTCAGTCAAAGAACTGAGAATCTTAACTGCTAATTTTGTGTAATATAGGTGACTGTAACACTATAGATGTGAACAAAGCAGTTTCACGTAGCTCACATTCCTGTCCTATTATGGTCACTGTGAACTTTGACTTTATTGACATCAGGAAGCACCAGCACAAGCCCGGGTGCTGTGCAACTGGAAATATCACTGGCAATGTCAGAATGCAGAAATGTAAAGAAAAATAACAGCCCAGTGGATCCAGATGTAAAGAAAGAAATGGCTAAGACAGTTGTTCCCAGGTTTTAACAGTTGCATGTTTTCTGAAGTGTTTTGGTTTTTTTCCTCCTTAAACAACTGAGTGAATTAGCCTTTTTCC
Source organism: Orthonyx spaldingii (assembly GCA_013397795.1). Taxonomy (NCBI): domain Eukaryota; kingdom Metazoa; phylum Chordata; class Aves; order Passeriformes; family Orthonychidae; genus Orthonyx; species Orthonyx spaldingii. The sequence goes on along the minus strand of VZTJ01004376.1, from coordinate 283,711 downwards.
TTAAAAACTACCCTAATAGTTGTATCTTTTACAGAATGTTTAGGAATGATATTTTGCTGCGAACTCATAGAAACATTTTTTTCTTTTTTTCTTTGCACTTCCCCATGGCCTCGCAGAGCTGTGGAATTCTGTTGCATTCTGTTCCTGGAAGGTATCTTGTCCTGCTCCATAAGGGATAAAGGCAAAAGAACTGTCATTTCATTTGCATGCTGAGAAATATTACTGTGGGTGGGTAGGTGGGTGCAATTTTACATGTATTCTTAATCAAAGCAAAAGTGGTTTTGATTGTTAAACAAAAAGCAACACAACCAGCTTAGTATAGCTGAGTGCCCTGATATTCCATCTATTTATGTATTTTGGTTTTGTCAGTTTCAGTTTTATTGCTAATTTTCAAAAAGCTGAAGCTTTTCTGAAGTTTTTATTATTGGAATACTTATTAAAAACATTTAGTTTTCTTCTCCTTTTAAGTACTAAGAGGAGCATGAAGATGAAAATCAATACTGTGTATCCATATAGGGGAACCGATTCAATATAGTTCCTACAGAAAAAGGCTGTTCTGCAGCTGTTACTCAAAAATTCCTCTTGGTGTGGACAGTCATATTCTCTAGGAAAAGTGCTTAAGCTAAATCAGAAAACAGAACTGTGCCTAATAAATAGACTCCCTGGGGAGCCATATAGGGAAAGCAATGGTACTCTTAATTCATGCAGCCTGACTTACTTCAGAGTAACCTCCTATTCTCAAACTTCAACAAACCAGAAGAGAAATAAAAGCTGAAACAGACTCTTGTATAAAAATGAGGTGTGCAGTTTTGGTGTGGTTTTTTGGTGGTGTTTTGTTGGGGGGGGCAACTGGGTTTTTTTGTTAGTTTTGTTGTTGTTTGGAGGTTTTTACCTCATGACATGGGGGTTCTGATCTTCTAGCTCATTTATGACAAGATTGGTGGAATTAATCTCTGTGCATGAGTCTGTATGTATCACAGACTGTGTGAGCTTAGATGCTGCACAATTCAGTTTATGCCTCACCAGCACCCACCAAAACAGAATGCATTTCACTCACCTTGGTTATTCCCATCTAAATGTGAAATGATGGTTTCTATTTGTTCTGCTGCAGAGAGGATGTTTTGTGATTTTTGCATGTCTAATTGCACTGGCTGAAGTAATGAAATTCCCTCTTTTGTTTTGGAGCGTAATCAGTGAGATTGCATTTGCATTGCTTATAAAATGAATCACGTAAGTGAAATTACATTGCCCACATCTTATTTGGTATCGTAAAATGTTATGTGGTGCAGCTTGTTTTCCTCCTTCCTGGGGCTTCTCATTGTGATGTTCTTTCTCTAAATTTCAAACTGCAACTATTTGCCTTTTGTATTTGACATAGAAATTACTTTCTGCAGTGTGCTTCTGCATCTGTCATGCCAACTAAAATTTTGGTAGTGTGCAACATACGGATTCAGAAGCAGCGAGTTTTCAAAACTCTGAAGGGCAATGTTGAAAACAATATTCTGTTGCATAGTAAGTATTATTTAGTAGGTCTGTGCAATTAGCAACAACCTCTGAGTCATAGGTGGCAAATACGTTACTACCATTCACAGATAGAAGCTGTATATTGAGAGGTTCCAGCTCGTTTGGCTTTGGAATTGTCTTGCAGATAACACTGAATGCAAAATGATCCGTTGTTCTTCCCACTTTTCCCCTGCCTTTGTTACTGGCACAGAGGCAAAAGTAAATGTGTTTTTAAATTGAGTTTTCTAAAAGTATCCCTGAGGTAAATATCTATCTTGACTATAATTCATTTTTGGATTTATTTGATTTTTGGGGATACCTCTTTGGAAATAAATGGTTTAATGCAATAAGAATAATTGCTTACTGCAGAAGCCAGTTCTGATAAATATGAATGTCCTAGATACTCCCACTGAGGACTTTTAAGTCATTAATTTTTATTATAAAAGTATAAGCAAAGCACAAATGTTCTTAGATAATCTGTAACGCTGTGGTTGCCCACAAACACTCTGCCTATTAACTACATTATTGATAAAACCTCCTGATTGTATATGCAGCACTGCTTCTCATATACACACATTGTATAAATGTGATGTGTGTCAAATAAATGCCACAGTCAAGTTAAAGTGATTGTGCAACCAAAATAGTCAGTTTCTATCTGTGAGGTATTTTGTATTTTCTTTAAGAAGACATTTGTCCTGAGTTCAGCAGTCTCTGTCATGTATAAATATTCATGGAAAATTAAGGAGAACACCAAATAATCAGCAAGATTTAAAAAAAAAAAAAAAAAAAAAGGAGGAGAAAGTAAATCAGAATGAATTGTGCATTTCCAAGGAGTATCTCAGCGGGACTTACCTTCATGCAGCTTTCTGTTAGTGCAGACATGAGATTTTTTTCTGCCCCACCTGCTACAGCTTTATCTACCAAGCTTTTTCTCACTTGAACTAATGTTTGTATCTTGAAACATTGTGGAATGTATACTATTTGACCTGAGGTTTCCGTGTCAAAAGTTATTTAATACTGGAGAGGGAGAAAAGACGGAGAGAGCTATCTGGTAGAATCTTTTTACCTGGGAATGTATTTGGCAGAGTGTTTTGCAAATAAAAGACCCTCCTTTCAGTATCTGCGGTACAATGCACTGCAGCCCTCTGCAATCCAGTCACCAAGGAATTGCAGCATTTTGTTCATTGAATCCAGTTCTGTTTGGGACTGGATTTCATGTTAGACGTTGTGTCAGGGAGACACTGCTGGCTGTACTGAAGACAATTGCACTGGAAAGATAGAGGATGGGAAGATTAAAGTGCTAAATTCTCTCCAGCAGAATTTTAAGCCCAAAGTTGTCTTTCACTTTTCTGTGTCTCCAGCAAAGTTTCTGTGAAAGGTTGAGAGAATATCTTAAGAGCAGAAATTAGTGTTTGGTGGTTGTTTTTTGGTTTTTTTGTTTGTTTGTTTGTTTTTTGTTTTTGTTTTTTTCTTTCCTGTTTTTGTTTTGTTTGTTTGGGGGGGGGGGTTGTTTCCTCCTCTGCAACAAAGAAAATTATGAGATAAATGTGTGTTTTTCTATACATCCTGGGGCTGATTCAGATCTGTCACTAGTCTAGATCTAGAGTTCAAGTTGAGCTTAAGACAACCGGTGTCAAAATTTGTTGCAATGGAATTTCTAGGAGGACACAAATACTAGGCCAGCTGTGTGACTATAGAACATGAAAGCTTATCTAAATCAAATGAACCATTTTAATGTGGTACTGAGCCTTTTGGTTAACGTGGATGCTGAGTAGAGACCTGTATTTGGTGTTGGTAGAAGGTGGTCAATAATCTCCTCTCTATTCCTGTTAGACACTAGGACTTAACTTTAGAAGGAGAGCTAAAGGTGCCTGTATATTATCATCTTCCCTGTAGAAAGCTTCTTAAACCTTAGGAGGTAGACAAATGAAAAGAAACCTTTGACAAGGGCTGAAATAGTTCATATACATGAAACTGAGTGGTGGAGGGCCTTTTAAGACAGCATGACTATTATGAAGGGTTTTATTTAGTAGGAACACAGCGTTAGGTGCTCGGATTTTGATGGCAAGCATTTTATGACTAATACGTATGAGAAGCTTGCTAGAGCTCAGATGCAGGAGAGAATATACATCCACATACACAAATTCATTTTGCAGATAACATATGATGTCTGCCAATTTTCTTCTTTAAAATAGTGTGTCATGCTGCATGACTGCTAGGAAATTTCTTTTTGAGTTATATGTTCCAGTCTGTTTGTTCACCGATCTCCTACTAACATCAGTGACAATTTCACAGGCATGCTGATGGCATTCTATGCCTTTAGTAACTCAAAAATGGGAGCTGGTGGTGTTTGCCCAGCATGAATTGTCTCTCCTTTGAACAAGCTTTTTTTGACTCAGTTCCATCACTCCTGTGGAAGTCAAACCATAAGGGAGAGCAGCAGAGAAGCTCGTGATTAGCAGACTGTTTAGGAGAGGGCTAGCCCTTTGCTTGCATGGAGATTGAATTGTATTTCCTTCCTTGGAGAGGGTGATACCTGCAGGTCAGAAAGCAAAATGACTGAGAAGGCTAAGGGCAGAGTTTCTGACTAGCAGTATATACTTACCTTGTGGCTTAAAGAAGAGCACTTGTACTTCTTGAGCTGAAAGTCAGTGAAATCTCAAGTACCCACTATACCTAAGACCAAATATGTACTGGGGGGAAAAAAATCAGAACCAACCTCAAGTGATTCTCTGTCAACACTCTGGGCTTAATCCTGTGGGTATCTAAACACTGAGTATTTGTTTCTGAAGCATGAGGGTAGATTTTAGATTTAATAGCAAATTCTAAAATACCATTCTAAAGAAAATGAGTTCTCAAAATTTTGTGTGCCTTCAGGTCCAGTTGCCCAGTTTCCCTATTATGTAAGAATTATTGTCTATTTGCCGAATTTATCATCTCAAGAAAAAACAATGAATTATGGTTATGAACTCTGTACATTTTATGACATTCCAGATTTGATTCTTCATATAAATGGGCATCAGAAATAGAATGCATGCTGCAATACATGCTTATACAATTCTGTTTTGACAGAACCGTGTGACCTTGGTCCCTCTGATCAGAATTGTCCTAGTTTCTAAGGAAGATGGCATGTCAAGTTAGAGCAAAACCAATTAAATGTAATCAGTCCTGGAGATCCGCTTCTGTTTGTTTTGGGGTGCATTTTTTCCATTATATTTTGGAAAAACTGTTTTACTGTTGAAACAAGGGCTAAAGCTTCTCTGTGGTTTCCGTCCTAGAAATAAATCCAGCCCATTTTATGATTACTGCAGTTGAAGTTTTTGGAGGGATACCACACATTAATTTAGCCTCATTCTTGCTAAGATATCAAAATGTGTATTTTTCAAACCTCATTGTCCTTAAATTAACATTGACTCTAAACTTGGGATGCCAGATTGTACTTTCTAAGTATATTTAATGAGTTGGTGTTTGTATAGCTTATAGTAGGGAAATAAAAATCTTTCAGTGCAGAGAGCTTATTGACTTACCCTCCTAGAAGGTGCAGTTTTGTCAGCAAATAAGTTCTGTCAGGGTGGGAAGAAGACATAATTTATAGCAGTCCCCCAAAAACAGCAGCAAAAGAATGGGGGAAAAGTGCTTCTTAATGAATTTTAATTGGAACCATACCAGCATAAGAATGGTAGTTTACTATTTTATTTGAAGGAAACTTTTGTCTGGGCCTTAGAGTGACTGGTATTGATACTTTTTTCAGTTCTGTTTTGCTTCTCTAACATTTGGAAAGCCACTGATAGCTAAATTTTAGAAGGTATTTTGTTGACTAGGAAGAATTTTTTTCTGCAAAAAGATGATTAATAGGATGTTCAAAAGTGGTCAAGCAATTCTGTTTCTAAATTCCCATTAATATCAAAGGTGGAGGTCAGGCGCTTCAGAAAAGACCAGCTGACTATTTGACCCTCAAAGAACACCATGGAAAATCTGGATTTTAGCTCTTTCTGGTTTTATTATTGAGCAGAATCTGGGATTAAAAGAGTTTGGACTCTTAATTAGTTGAAGTTTAAATCAGGCTGAGAAGATGTATTATTATAAATTCCTTATAAGGGAGAGTTTTCTTAAATTTGCCCAGATGATGACAGTGGGTAATATAGGTCTTTTCTGTTTAATCTCATAAATCTCACTGGAAGTAAAACAGCTCCAGAACCTGTAATAAAAAGATCCATCATTTCCCTGCAGCTATAATTGTTGGTAGCGTTAGCAGTAAGCTGCTGAGCGGTGCATTGAATCCTCCTGTGGGTTTGTAAATGTAATTTATTTTTTTTTTCACGTTGCACCAAGACACAATTAATGCCATTTCTGTAATAAATATCAGACCTCAGTTTTAGAGTTTCCAGAACCCTCTAAGGCTTTGGTGGGTGACACATTACATGGAGCTTTCCAGAAGAGGTGGGGCTTTCTAGCAGATTTGGGGTAGTCTGTTCTTAAATACGTGTGCTTGTACAAATAAAATCTACCAGTGAGAGTGTTGAAAGGTGTTTGCATCCCTTTGTCTTTAGTCAGAGAAGAAACCAGATGTTGGCTTGATGTTTGACCATAGTGGAAGACAGAGTCAAATTAAAAAAAGTAATTAACATGTATGATTTAAACATTCAATGGCTGACAGTGGCCAACTAAAGCAATACTATATTATGGCATTAATTTTGTTTATTGAGAGGAAATTAGTATTTGGCTTTGTGTCTTCAGCATGTGTTGTATCACAAAATCAGCTCTGTGTGTATGGGCATGTAAATGTTTTTCTGACTGGGGAACTTAAATGACACTGCATTTATGTTCATGTTTTGAAAATCTGTAAATTAAGATATTAAATTTTTGTTTCAAAATGTAGACACATTTACAGTTTGATGTAGTCCCTTTAGTCTGTGGCATTAAAAACTTAGTCTTATGAAGTTGGCCTAATAGTCCTGAGGTTTGGTTGGTTGGTTGGTTGGTTTGTTTGTTTTTCAATACGAACAATTGCACTTCTTTTACTTTCATTACATTTCTTGGATGCTGCCGGGCATACAGGTGCATTTCATACTTTTTTTCTTCAGCTGAGCGACTTATTGATAAATTTTGACAAAATTAATTAAGCCACAGGTTTCACATGATCACCCAATTCCAGGACTTGGGACTGGCTCTAAGAGCAGTGACAAATATCATAACAAAGCTGTGAGACTTGGATACAGAAACGTATACATTAAGTACTGTAGCAAGCACTTTTCACAGAAAAACCCATTCTTTTCTCCTGAATTTTCTGTGCCAGAGGGAGATTGTGTAGAGACAGAGGTATGAATTCAAAGAAAGAAAAACCTGAAGATACAGAAAATATATTGCTTTTGTTTTCCCATTTCAAAAAAATTGTCTTTCATTCCCATAGCTGAGGAGGAGGAACTAACAGAATTTAGAAACAAGCTTTTAAAAGTGTTTTTGAAGAAAATATTTGTGTTTTAATCCTAAAATAAATATACCAAGCTAAATGGCACTTTGAAGAAGTATTTGGTTTGCAAATTTTGAAAACAGGAGTAGCAAAAAGAGTATGAAATTTTACAAGATGAAGCTAAGCTGTAGATAAATACAATGATGACTATTCGCAGGAACTACGAGTAGGCTGCTTTTTAAAAGCTAGTTATATAGACATGTTTTAAATATAGTTACTAGATAGGATGTCTCCAAGTGACTCCCAAAACAGAATAAGTGCAACATCACACACGGATTTTATGTGGCACACAGACTTGAAGTCTGGGCTTAAATGGATGTATAATGAATACTAATTTAGATGTCATAAAAAATAAACCCACAAATTCAGTCACAGATATGCCCAGTGGAGTAATTATTGAGATGAAAAGCCAGCATATGATGTGACACAGTCTAGGAAGGACATGGGCCCGTATGTCATGGGACTATTCATGCATCTGGAGAGCCTGGCAAGAGTAAAATTGCGTGGTTTTCTGTGCTGTCTGCTGACTTGTTCACCTGTAGCAATGCCAGCAGAACCAGCTTGCAGAGTGGTGGGTTGTAAGCAGGAATAATGCTGGTTTGAGTTGTGGGGAGTGGAGCTGGAGGAGGGATTTTCAGCATCTGTAAATGTTTTGCCTGACATAGGTGCTGCATTCATCTGAGTGATTTATTCAATGTTAGGAACTGGAAATTTTTCATGGCTTAATGTTTAAGATTTTTATTCCGTCTTCATGGATGGATTGGTTTCTTGGGAATCCCTCTCTAAGAGGGGATTTGGAGTCTGCATGTCTCAAAACCCGAGAGAGCAGGGCAGTGAACAGGCTGTGGGGTTTGGCTGTCCAAGCACAGGCGTTCCCAGGGACCGGCTAACCCAGCCCAAGGCCTTTATTTTCAGCATTTGAACCCACACATGCAGAATTTTCCTTTACAATCAAAACTTACTCCTTTCAGAAAAATGGTGCTTGTATATTTTCCAATTTTTTTGAGGCAGGGTCCCAGTGTAGCTGTGCCTGCAGCTGTGTCTGTAGGAGGGCTGCACTGCCCTGCCTGTCTCAGAGGAGCTTTCTAACGCTGCTGATTTATAAGACATCGTTATGAGTAACTGGTGTAAGCTTTGGCTGAAATACACAGTTAACATGTCTGTTCCATAGCATGACATCCTAAATCAAGTCCTTGCCTCTGTGCATGTGAAAGGCCCAAGGTGCTCCTCTTCTGTGAGTTCCTGATTTCAACCCCCCACTACCTTGCTATTCAAGCCCCTTCAATATCATCTGTGTTGCTCATTCTTGCTTATTTAATCTCTTGCTTTTAAAACCATGATGAAATTTGCTGTCTGATGGGTGAGGACAGGGTGCAACTCTAAGATGGAGCAGTCCCTGGGAGCATCTCTGGGCTGCTGTGTGCAGAGCTGGCAGGCCAAGGGGCAGCACTCACCCCTGACTTACCCACTGTCTTGGAAGGGCTGTGGTAACTATGGGTTTGGAGGAGGCGACTGCTGAGTGATACCTGAGCAAGCCAAATCAGAGCCTGGATAATGTTGTCATTTCATGCAGCTGCAGCAGGAACTAAATTTGAGAAACTGTAAATGTGAGGTTTGTACCTGAGGGACTCGTGCTCTAAATGAGAACCATTGGTGGTAAAGACAGTTTAGTAAAGTCAAGTATTTATCTGATAAACAAGGTTCTTATAGAAGTGTATGAAGGTTACATTGTCCCTTCTGATTCCCAAACCCTTGTCATAAATGCATTAAATGTGACAGATCTTACATTACTGTCACAGTCTCAGAAAGCAGTCATTGCTCAACTGCCTTACGGGATTTTGTTCTGGGTCTTACATAAACTTTTGAAAAAGCAGCCAAGTGCCTGATTTTATAAGGTGTAACTTATCTTTTCTGTTTCCTGATTACTGTATTAATCCTAATGTATGAACATTTAAATTATTCTGAAATACCACTTACTGCATCTTTTCATGAGCATGCTGTTCCAAATACAGTAATCAAATAATCTGGGAAGTGTTTCAGTCTGCCAGATCAAGAAGACTGAAAAAAATAAAGTGTTGGTGGTGATGGAGAATCACAAAGTTAGCTGGATGCACTGTGTTTGCAGCAAAGGTAAAGAATAAGTTGAATTTCTTAGGTACGTGCTCTGATTCAGCAGAATGGTGGTGAACAGGGCTGAAATAATTATTTCATCTGCTGTTGAACTGCAGTAAGTGTCAGATGCATAACTATCACTGAGGTTTTGGAAATGGCAGTGTGTAATCCCCAGCTGCTGGTTTGTGAGGTGATCAGAGCACAGGAAGAACGGGTGATGTTCACAGCCCAGAACGTGCTGGTGAGCAGGGTGTCACCAGAAGCTGTGAAAGGGCAGTGCCTTGCCTTCAGAGTCCAATCCTCTCGGGATGCAGTGGAACAGAAGGCTTTCATATTACTGTTTGCCATGCTGTAGCAGTGAATGAAAAGAAAACTTGAGCCTCTAGGACTGGCAATAACACCACTTTTATTAAGTTTCTATTGAAGGATTATTTTGAGTAAGATAAATTGATGGACTGAACACAATAACCTTCAGTATCTTATTTTCAAATACTTAGTAGGCAAGCACTACTTGAATAAGAGGAGAAAGCCAAGATGTAGCAAAAAGGTTACTTGGCAACATCATAGTGTTTGTAAAGAAGAGAAAGAAGGGTCAGGCCCTTAATGAATTTTGATTATAGAATTTTCTGTAAGTAAGTCATTGCATGATTAGAAAAATCCTAAACCAGATTTCGGCGTCATACTCTAGGGATTGCCTCAAGCAGAACGGGGTTTGTTTGGCTGCAAACTGCAGAGAATAGCAAAAGCATATCTGCTGTGTACAAACCAAACTGGACTCCCCGGGGCAGGCAGTGCTGGTCATAGCTCAAACAGAGGTGTTCTGAACAAGTTATGTGGTAGTGATGAAAGCTGGTGTTCATTTTTTGTGTTGTCTGGAGTAAACACACGTGGAAATAGGGAAATGTTGATTTGGAGGCCCCAATATTTTGGAAGGAGACACCATGTTGGAAAGCACTGTGGCCTCTGATTGCAGTTCTGCCCAGCTTGTCAGTGCAATTTCAATGGGTAAATTAATTTTTCTCTGGAATAATAACCTTATTAATTTCAGACCCTTGCTGAGAAGAGAAATCCATTGATTGCTGGAGTTCAGATTTTTGTCATGGGTTTCTGCAGTGGTAGCCAGCTGCATGGCTCAGATAATTGTACCTGGTGCTTTGGGTGGAGTAGGAGGTAGAACACCAACCCCCAAAAAGAGTTATGTACCAAACTATCTCTTCCCATCCAGTCCAGCTGACAGTAGAATCTGTTTTTAAGGGAAACATCATCTTGGAGGGACTCAATATTGCAAATTAATTCAGTGGCCCATGGCAACCAGGTATGGTACTTTTAGGGTAAATACAGCTTGATTGGAAAGACAATTATGGTACCTGAGAAAATGCAGTCTAACAAGTATCTCCCCCCTACTGCTTCCCCCACTAATATTTTAGCTTTTAATATTCTAACAAATATAGTAAATAATTAATAGAATATAATAAATAGATTCTAGCAAATTAGAGATAAATTCTAACTGAGTAGAATCTTGTTGCTAAGTGCATTCACAGGGATATTTTTCCACTGGAGACCAAGACATATCCATATGAAGTTTGATTTCTGGAACCACTCTAAAACTCCCCAGTGCAGGGAACTGATTTGCACCCTGGAGGATGCTTCTGGTCTTTCTCACCTGTGTAGGGAGCTGAAGCCACTGGTAGAAGTTTTCACACAGTTCAATGTATAGTAAAAACTAAATGCTAATTTAGTTTACAGTTCAGTAAACTAAAGTAATACTTCAAAAGTCTGTATTTTCTTAAGGTTTGTGCTTTATTTTCTATTACTGATCATACATCTCGTTATAACTGTGGGGATTTAGGACAAACAAATTAACAGGTGTGTGTAGTAGGTTTTCAGTGTAGACAGCAAAACTAATAAAGCCTGTTTAATTTTATTTTTACTTTCAGGCACTGATTTTTGAATGCCTCTTATGCCAGTTTGCCCAAATAAGTCTTAGAACAGCATTATTTTTGATGCTTCAAAGTAGTTAGAGCTTGGTTTCTCTAGTCTGATAATTTGAGATGTAAGTGGACTATTATTCTGACATAATTCCTAAATACCTCAAAATTTCTAGCTGAAGCTAAGCTCTAACCATGATCAAAGTGGCACATCAATGGAATGAGTTGAACTTTTGTGGAATTGGGATGGGATTTTCTGTGGCACTAATCCAGATGCTGTGCTATTCAAGTGTTGAACAAATCAAATTATGGTAACTCTGCAGAGAAATAATTGCTATTCCAAAGAAGGCAATGGGTTGCCTTTTGTATTTAAGTTGTTCTCTTACAAATCAGAGCTTCTAACCACTAAGTATGCATAAAGCATTTCTCTTACCTATTATTTTTCTCTATTCTGCTTAAATAAAAAAAAAATCACCAAAAACCAAATGACCAGACTTCCATGATGGGTCACATGTAGTTGGTAGGATCAAATTACAAAATATAGCTTGCAAATAACCAATTGAACTAAATTTTTGACATCGTTGGGTATGGAAAAAAAAAGTTTTATATGTGGTTGTTTAGTGTGATAGCACATCAGTTCCTGACTTCATAGATTCTGGGAAGATGAGCTCAGGATTTTGTATGAGTTTAGGAAGTTGTCACTAGACTCGGTTCTGCAGTTTCCAGCCTTCAGCAAAGCACTCCTGAATGCACCTTATTGTGTGTAAACAAATACTCTGTGCTGGAATCTGTAGGAGTACCTATGCCCATGAACAACATCAGCTGCTAAGCTGCTCAGCTCAGGTGAGAGCCTGTTCCTGGCCCACCCGTGAGACCTGTTATTTCATGGCCCCCGTACCTGCTCACGTATAAGGCACATGATGTAAAATGTCTGAATTCAAAGTTTCTTAAATCCATTTTTTCCGATGTTTAAATAAACTTTAGTATCAGAAAGTGGCCATATCTTGTGTATATTTTACCCTTCCTTTCTTAGCAGGTAAGTTTTTAAGCAGCACTGTTTCCTCCTGGATTTTTGGCAGTGTTGTTGCAGAACATGGTGTGTGTCAATGGATGTGTGTGTGGGTGCACGCTTTTGTGCAGAGATGTGTGTTGATATCTGAAATAATGGATGTGAGGGTTTTAACCTTGTAACTGTGACGAGATCTTTGTGTCTGCTTTAGGGTCGACCCTATCCCATATGACACTCCAAAACCAGCGGGCCACACGCGATTTGTCTGCGTCTCAGACACACACTCCAGAACAGATGGCATCCAGATGCCTTATGGGGACATCCTTCTTCACACGGGCGATTTCACCGAACTGGGACTGCCCTCAGAGGTTAAGAAGTTTAATGACTGGTTAGGTAAGGAATTACTGCGTTTTGGTGACCCCAATTAACCTCTCCTGTCCAAGTGTCAGTCACTGCCTCCTAATTGAATTAGGGCACTTGAAAATCTCCCCCCACCTCTCCTTCACTTGTCTTCATGTGATGTGCTGTTTCTAGCCTCAGTATAATTCTGTTAATTAAGACAAATTTAGAGACTTTGCTGTATTTCTGCATTACATTGGGGAAAAGATTCTGTCATTGCACAACAAGACGTGGATAGCCTCGTGGGAGTGCCGAGGAGGTGGTGGCACCTCATATAAAGGATACAGTGTCCCTTTAGTTGATGCTGGGGGGTTTTATATCCACAGCCAAAACTGCTGCTCACTGTATTTGGGGTTTACTATAACTTAAAGCAGTGCTGGAAGTTACAACATACTTGGAATTGATGAAAGTCCTTCTTCCAACAAAACAGCATGACAGAATCAATAATACTGTTTGGAAGAGGAGATTTTTTTTGGGGGTGATATTCATGTTCTTGCCCCTTTGAGTTGGAGTACTGGCATTTTAACTTTGATCATGGGCAGTCAGCATCTCTTTGGTAGAATACCTTTCATATTCTGCTGTATTTGACAGCAGTGCCCTGACAGCATATTACTAGAATTGAGGGCAGTTAAAGAACAACTGCAAAAAAACAAAATGAAGAAGGGGAACTTTTGTGGGATGCTCCTGTTATATGAGCCCCTGGTAGGCTGGTTGGGCACTGCCATGTCTCCTCTTGCTCTAGAAACACTTAGAGCTGAAGGTGACTTAAGCAGCTGATCTTCGAAAAACATTAGAATCAATTTACAGCATTATATAAAAAACATTTCAAAGCGTAGCTTTGTTATCAGGCTTTACTACTCTCTTGCCTGCTGTGTGATGGCAACAGCTCTACATGCCTTTAATAGAATCATTTTATTGTGCTGTAGTTCCTTGGCTGACCCTTCAAGAGATACGTAAGAAAGATTTGGATTTAAAAAAGGAATTTTTAAATTGAAGAACTTCTACCTTGTCTGTCTTGTCATCATCCTTTGCATTTTCTTCTACATACTCTTCCTTTACCTGACCTCTTCTGATTTCCACAACCCAATTTTAATGATTGTTTTTCCTTCTTTTTATTGCTATGCATGTGGGAGTGGGGTTTTCTAATACTTCCATATCACTGTAACTTAATTTTATTGTTCTTATTTCTAGAGAAAGATACTATATTGGATAGGCTCAAAACTATCCTTTTTCTGGGCATGTAATTGCAGGAATGGGAAATAAGAAGTGGTAGGAGAAGTAGATAGATATGGGATGAGGGAAGAGACACAGTAGGAATTATCTTCCTCAGCTTTTGAGTGTTCTGTGGCATCCTGTGCAAGTGTTGGTGTTGTGAAGGAGGAGGACAAGCAGGTGAGAAGTAGCCAAGGTAGAGGCTCTGGGGATCTCAGCTTCCCTGCAGTGAGGGATGGGGTCCCACCGAGCTTCATTCCTCAGAGCAGCTGGGCACCACTGCTGTTCAGCAGGGTTCATTGTTAGGGATGCCAGGAAAATCCAGAAGAGGAATTGCCTTTTGGAGAGCGCAGATCTCCACAGTCTATCCTGAGTGCATTGCTAAGAGCACTGTCTGGACACCTGAGTTCCTCTTTGGCCCTTGAGTAATTTCACAAGTGCAGTTCCAATACAGCCAGAGCCTGTGTCCAGTGCTTGGCATTTGAAAACACTCAGTGCTACAGAAAGCCAAACCAAATAATCTGCCAGGGTGCTTTCACCCTTCTGTGGGGCACCTTACAGTGTTGGCAGCCACTTGGCATTCCTTGTGTCTAACAGGTGTTTCATGATGATATTATTTTAACACATAGGTCTTTGGCTTAACATTCCCAACAGAAGAATTATAACCCTTTGAATAGCTTGTGTTCCAGCCTCAGTAATTTACCAGGGGGATTTCTTAGGATGTAGGTATAGTTCTTGTGGAAGACAGTATAGGATTTATCTGAGAAAGCAGATTTTGCAGTCAGTTTCACTGAAACTGGAAGCTTTGACTGTGTGAGGACCTAATTGCTTTGGCCTCAGGCTTTCATATTTCAGATACAGAGAAAATTTTTTTACATGCACAGAGTCCACTTGCGTTTTCTCATATATATATATATATGACAATACCAGGTACTATGTTCCTGGCACAGGGTGAGACAGCAAATTGACCCCCCTGTGGGAATGTTGGTGAATACTTGCTTTAGTGCATCCTCACCGGGAATCAAAACACTAAAGTCAGGCATATCCTTTTGCCACTTTTTCCAGACTCCTATCTGCAAAATGTGTTAATTATGTTTTACCATTTACTATGTTATTATTTACTCTGTGTGTTGTGAAGATTTAATACCTTCAAGGATGTGAGGGGATGATGCGCAGTAGTTAAAAGTTTACATACCAGTGGCAGGCAGGAACAAGCAGGATTCCTTTTGCTTCCTCAGTATGGTGGGAGGCATCTTGTTTCACCATAGTTGGTAGGAACCTTATTCCAAAGCTGCACACTGAGAACTGCCATCAAGTACAAGGTTGTCCTTATAGAAAAAATGTTTTCCTGTCTTTCATGGGTATGGTTTTCTCCACTGGCAATTGTGCTATGAAGTTGTAATGAAGACAAGGCACCTGTGTCATTTATGTCATGAGGGAGAGAAGCCAGATCAAAGCTGGGTTTCATTCTGCAGCTTATCTTACCTGCTCTGTGGTAAAAAACAGGGTCTTGCCTCCATTAAGATTATATCATGGGATAACTAAGACACAATAACTGTCCATAATTTTTTTTGGCACTAAAGCCAAGGGGAAAGTTAGAAGATTATTATTCTGAGCTCCTGCCTTGCTTGTACTTCACTGGGCATTACATATGCCAGAGTTATACAGGGCTGAGAGCACTGCTATCAGCTCTGCAGTTTTATACTTTTTGAGTCTTGCATCCCCTTGCAACAATTTGGATCTTTCACCTGGGAAAAATGTTTGGCATCTTGTCTGTCCATTTCATTAATACCCATTCTTCTTCCTTGTCTCCATAGCCAAGTCATGGAACTTGCTTTCCACACTCTTTCCCACTTGTCCAAGTTCTCAGTCCTGTCTGCAACCTTTGCTGGTTAAATGCTTTTTCCCTTTGGCTGTTACATTTTCATTATTGGTTTTGCATGGAAGTCATCTGCGCTTATACATTGAATAACCTCTGTGGTCACTTAGTGATTACATACACTGGCTGAGGTAATTTATTCACTTTGTTTTGGTGTGAACATGTCCCTCGGGTCTTGTAACTGCTGTAATCACTTGACCTTAGGGACTATTAAATGCTTTAAACACAGTTATTTTAAATTTATAATTGCTTTCATTAAAAATCTCTTATAGTAACTTAACTAATTTTGCAGTAAACATAGCATTATGTGCTGAGGAAGAATCGAGATGTTATTCTGTACCCAATATATTTTTTTACTGAATGTTTCAACTTAGTATTATTATCTCTGTTCATATTTTTCCCATCCATTCTCATTCAGTCATATATGTGAAATGAAATAGAAGAATATCTAATTATAGCTCTGTCTTCATAGTGCAATATTTCCTTTTCTGGGCGATGGGAAGTGGTTGAATAACTCACAAGAACTAAAGAGAAGACAAAGATAAATTCAGGCAGATAGATCTTTAATGAGCTGATATGTTTATTGTGCTCAGTTGCTATGGGCCTGATTGTTCATACACTTACTTGTGTGAATAATTTGAATTCAGTTTACAAATTTTTCTGAAATAGCCCATTTTGTACGTTTTTGTTTAGTGGTTCTATCGTACTGTGTTCATCTTTTGGTTCTGGTTTGTTTGTTTTTCCCCCATGCAAGGTTTCTGTTGTAAAGAACATTACTGCACGAGCTAGGCAAAATCTTGCGGTGGTAGGCTTGGATAAAGTCAGTAGGTGAACTTATTGCAGGTTATTGTCTGTGGAGCTGAAACTTGAGTTTGGCTAGGTTTTTCCTGAGTTGTTCTAGGATTTTGCAACTTGACTGTTTCATGGTTTTTAAGTATTGCTTTTGTTTTGAATGTTTACATCTTTTAATTTCTTTGGGATAGGGACTGTAGAAACTTTGTGAATGGTTTAGTGTCCAAATACATATGGGTTTGTATTGGAACAAATATTTCTTTACCTGTAATATATGCTTGCCTTTAGTGTAAACATTGTTGCTAGAGCCTAAAAGAAAACAGGTTTTTTTTGTCTGTGCTGTAGTTCCCTGATCATATTACTTAAAGTGAGAAGAAAAGAATAATTATATAATTTTAATGCAGAGGTTTTCTTGTTACGCTCTGCATATGTGGATGTAGTCCTCAGCAAAATATTTTCAATTATTTTAAAGTTCATTTTTGTGTGAATATTAGTTATTGGAAATAGCAGCATCACCTTGGAATTGCTGGTTGTAACATGGAATAGATGACAAAAGGGAAATGTGGTGTTGCTCTCAGAACTATGGACAGACACTTGGTTCCAGTCCACACTTAAATTTATGCATTAGTGCTATGGAAATTTGAAATTATATTCAAAACTGTTAAGCCAGACACCTGCCAGAATGTGTTTGATATTGAAGATAGCATAATTCAATTTGAAAAAAAAATGAAGTGTACCAGAATAGTATAATAGTAAGATCAAGCTGTTTTCTTATCACTGTTTAAAAATGCAGGGTCACATTCCACTTTTATCCTTTCTCAATCTCTCTGGCCTGGCTTGGTTTCTGGCTTCATCTCCTCTCTAGGCATGGTTCATTTAGGGTTTAGAGTAAGTGTGTTCCTTTTACTAATGTACACTGAGAACAGTTTCAGTGTGATGAAGTGTTGTTCTTGAGGGCTTTTCCTCCGTAAAAGTATATTTCTGATATGAATTATTTTGGCATCTGACATCACACTATTTTATAAAAAAAACAAACCCGTAAGTTCTAAATTTCTCTGTTCAGAGGGATATTAGCTCAAAGTATTCTGGGGTAATTTAGAACCAGAAGGAAGCTTGTGAATATTTTAAAGTAAAATTATGGCAATAAAAACAAATCTCTTCCTTTTTTATAAATTGATTTATTTCTGATTTGTGTTTTTACCATCTGGAGCATATTTTGAACTCTGTATTGCTCTACTTGTTATAGCTAGAATGAATAATTGACTAAACATAAAATACCATTTTGATGAACAAAACTCTCAGCACTTGAAAAAAAATCACATTCATTGCAAGTGAAAGAAAATGCTGAGGTAGCTTTAATCCTGTAAGTATGTATGAGTTTTGCACAGCTGTTCTGGGAGAGAGGGAGGCAACTCCCTGGAAAATCTATTAGTCTGATTTTGAAAACAACTCTGTCTTCTGTGATGGCTCTGGTGAGAAGCTTCCTGAGGCTTCAGACACTGGGATGGGATGGCGATATCTTTATCCGAGGCTGAGCTGGTGCTGAGAACAGTTGTCTCTTATGCTGGAGTTGGCATTCTCTGTCTCTCTGATGCCATCAGGGGTTTGTGTGGATTGCCTCTTCCAGAAATGCTCTGAACTGCAGAGTGGCAGAGACCTGAAGGTGCACTGTACACACAGCTTTAGTGTGTCTGCATGCTCAGGAGTTCTGGATGCTGAACATTTTGTGTTTGGAGCCTGTTGATGCAGTTTCATTCAGAAAAAACCCCAGATTTTATAACATGAAATCTAAAATCTTCAGTTTTGTGGATTTTTCACTTACTTAGTAGTTCTCTGGCTTATGTATCTCACTCTGTCTTTACCATAAAGTTTTAAAAAACTTCTTCCTAGTTTATTTAGGTTTGCCATATTACTACTTAAGAATATTTCCTTTGCTTTTGTTCTAATTCAAGCTGTGTTTCATGTCATTGTTAAATCCCCATTTGTACTTAGTTTTAGATTCCTATATGGCTTGACTGAATTAATCATCAGTACTCAACTTTTATTTGCATATACCTTTTTATGATATATTATTACAAATTTTATCTTTGTTTTTTCTTCTCAGAGGAGTACAAAAATAGTTTGAATGTTTCATTTTATTATATTTATAAAGTAGTGGGAAAATACAACCATGTTGATTTTTGGTAATAGGCTGAATAATTTTTCTTGATGTAGCAATCTATAGTGAAATGTGAAAACAAAAGTAGGAAAAAGTACAAAATTATCCCGTTGTGCCATGGTTCTAATAGCTGCTTCTTTGTATTTATCCTCTGCTCTGGGTCAGATACTAGATGCCTTGTGTGAAACAGAACTTCAGAAGTACAACTTAGAAGGTAAAATAGAAGCAATTGGATAAAACAAATGTTGAGGTAGTAAAATTTCCACTGACTAAAATGGAATTTATGCCTGAGGAACAGTGAAAGTTCATTCTTATCTGATCAGTTCTTTCTTGTTCTGTTCTTGCTATTCCTGACAATTCTTCATAAAGAGATTTTGCAAAAATCTATTTTTGCTGTCTCCTAATGGTCTATAGAGAAACGAAGGGTTTTTAAACTGTGTTTGCTGCTAAAGTGTAAAATTCTCTTTATGGATTGCCATGGTCAGTCAAACCAAATATAAAGGTGTTATTTGACAGCCATTAGAAAACTTGGCTCAGGTGAAATCTGCTTTCAAAGAGAATAATGTTCTGGAGTGAGTGGTTCTTTCTATGTTTAAACTAATATATTCATTTGGCAATTTTCAATGAAAGAAAGGAGCCAGTGAGCACTGCAAAGTATTGCACAATTCTTGAATGGATTTTCAATCACAATAATTGCTTGGTCATTTCTTGGATCTGCTTCCCTGGGCTGCTAATGTTTTCTTAGAAGGGGGGAGGGGTGATCAGGTTTCTTATAACAAGCTATAACCAAACCAAATTTTTAAAAAATCCAAAATAATTCCTCCTTTCAATTCCCCCTTTCCTGGAAATCCACTTTGAAACAGAAAAGAGATTTATGGTTGTTGTATTGACCAGGCATGAAACAACGAATGCCATTCAAATAGCAAGTTTTATAGACATTTTCATCAGATCCTTCCTCCAGTGTTTCTGCCACAGCCACATATTGTAATGATTTCAGTGGAGATCAGTCGAAGGATGGATTCTTTGTACACCCTCAGTTTATTTCTTCACTTGGAAATTTAATGTTGCATCAAAAATACGAAGTGCAAAAATACTTCTCTCCTAAATTTTCACACCATGCACACCATATTAACAATAGCTAATTAAAATAAGTCATTCTGTTAGTAGAGCATCGCATTCCAGACGGGAAAGAACAATGGGTTCGGGGTGGAGGAGTTGCTTTGAGCGGAGAGGGGTTGGGACTGGGGAGAAAGCACTGCGGATTTTAGTATAATGTGTAGTGTTCAAAGAAATTTTATTTCATCATAAAGATTAGCAGGCTGTGTAATTCAATTTAAAGCTGGTTGGCAGTGTTCTGTCTATTACAAAGCCTTTTTCTTTTTTTTTTATTGCCACTATTTTTTTATGTTGTATGTGACTACAAAACATAGTAGACAGCAGGAACGGTCTTTGGATTTTGTACTTCCCACCCGCCTTCCTCTTTTCAGTTCTGCATGTTAGGAAATATGTGAGATTACCTTGAAATGAGCTACAAAACAGTATATTGGTGAAATACCGTCCTGCATTTTTTTGGCTTGTATAAAATGATTATTTTTCTTGTGGTCCAACAGCCAGTGAAAGTGAAGACCTGCTAAAAATGTTCGATCGAGGGGGTTGAATCAGGCTTTAAAACTCAAATGTTAGCATTTTTTCACACTGGTTGTGGACATTACCGTGCTGTAGAAAAGCAACATGCAGCAATTTATGGTAATGCAAGACTGGCAGACCTTTTTCTTACCGTAATTGCCTATACTAGGGGGTTAATAAATGTTCCAAGAGTTACTGACTTCTTTTTTTCTTAAAGAAAAATAGAGAGCTGCTTATTGCTGGCTGTAACCAGCCTGCGTGGCTTGTTAATTAACCCTCTTGTTGCAGCGGGCTGAATCTGAGTGTTTGAGCTTGGGCAAATCCTGCTTTGGAACGATATGTCTTGGCACAAAAGGGCTGTGAAAGAAAGACCTGTGCAACTCCACCTCTCCCATCCACCCCTGTCATGCCTGGCACCTGCTCTGTAGGGTGGCTACAAGACCCACGGGCAGGGCAGCATCTTCCCGCAGTAAGCCCTGGTACAAGGCTGGGAGAGCCCTCTGCTGCCTCGCCCCGTGGCACAGGCTGGGCTCAGCGTTCAGCTCACGGGAGGGCTGGGTTGTGGTAGCCCTTCCACAGCTTTGGGGGAAGGGAGTTTCTCAGGACTTGTGATGGCTTCGAGGCTCAGGTCACTTCAGTGCCTGGCTTCACTGAGCTGTTCTGGTCTCTTTCCTCATCCTGCACCCCAGCTGAGAGGTGACAGTCACCAAACCCTCACTGGCTACGGATGGTATGTTTAGTGGAGAGGGAGCAAAGCAGCACACCAGGGGACAGCTGTGTGTGGAGAGAGGCAAGATGGAAAGCCAACACGGCGGAGAACAAAATAACATCAAACTGCGGGCGGGATGGAGACTACAAAGAAGAAGGAGACAAATGAGAGCACAGGGGTATAAAGGACTGGACCTGCTTTTCTTCACCTGCTTTTTCCAGAGCTTCATCTCTTCTTGAGTTAATAAAATTAAGAAATGAGAGCTTAGGAACACTCTGTACTTTGAATTTCCTGTAATTTTTGGTAAGTGAACCATAAAGATCTCAGAATTATGTGAATCTTTTCTAATGAACCAGAAGCTTTCACATTACAGGGCAGGCTGAGTATCAGAGTGCAGTAGCTCCTTTTACCTTGAATATTGCCATTACATTTTTTTTTTGTGTGTAACCAGCCAACGTAAAGGGTTCTAGTTTAAAACAGAGCTGCAAATGATAAAAAATTACCCACATATCCCTACTTTTCCCAGAGCTTCTCTCCCCCATATGTTACTCTGAAGGCTCCCTGCTCCCTCAGTAGCACTTGGCATTTGCCTTCACTACTG
This sequence comes from Orthonyx spaldingii, assembly GCA_013397795.1. Taxonomy (NCBI): domain Eukaryota; kingdom Metazoa; phylum Chordata; class Aves; order Passeriformes; family Orthonychidae; genus Orthonyx; species Orthonyx spaldingii. The sequence goes on along the minus strand of VZTJ01004376.1, from coordinate 262,313 downwards.
AGAGATGAGCAGAAAAGCTGCAAGGCAGACATGAGGTTTGCTGCAGTTTTGTAGAGGAGATGTCTCCTGAGCATAGCAGGGAAGGAATTTGTTCCTTCTACTCTCTGTCCCTGCTGCAAGTTTCAGTGGTCACTGGGAATAAAATAATGGAGCCGTGGCCATCGATGTGGTCCTGAGAGTAAAGGGCCTGGACTGACGTCCCATCATAAAACCCAGTGGGAAGTAATCCACTCTGTACGGAAAGCCACTCACCATTTGCTGTCCCCTTGCTGTAAATAATAGTCCTGTGCCATTAGCTGGAGTGGGAAAGGCAGGAGGGGATGGGCACCCAGGCTGCATGGGGACAGGGAAAGGAAGAGCCCCTGCTCTGGGTGTTGGAAGGGATCTGGCACTGGAGTGAGTTACCACAGTGTGTACAGTCAGAGTGGAAGCAATACAGCTATTCATAAACAACTGCTTCTGTGAGGCCAGCTGTGAAAACAACGATGCTTGCCTGGGAGGTGAGAGGGCAAAACCTTAGCAGAAAGGAGTATAAATAAGGAATAAATTGTTACCTTAGTCTAAGTGACTGAAATAGCTGCTCTCTGAATGCTTTGTCTTAATGACTGGCTCTGATTAACTGTAGTTGTCACTTTATTCAGCAAAACTTAGTCTGCATATCATGCTTTATTACAGCAGGTTTCTCATCCCATTTTGTGTTTTAAAGGCTAGAAAAGATGGCTAAAATTGGTATGTCAAGAGCGACCCTATTCTGCAGAAAGCATACTCGATGAAAAATTGCATGCTCCAACAATTAACCGTAGCAGTTAATTACAGAGAAATATTTATTCATGGAATTCTCAGTGTCCTTGTCTGCACTAAAGTACAGATGCTGCATCATACAGATTTTCAAGCACCTTGTGAAAATATTACTGTAAATTCAAATGCACAATGATAAGTACTGTAAATCTCACACATTCATTTAACTTGATTTAAAAACATTTCACTCCTAGATGAGGGGCTTGCAATTATCCTTGCTGAAGAGCAGAGATGGCAGCAGCAGAGGGCCTATCCCCTTGTAACAAGGGCAGGAAAGATCAAGAGTTTTACCTGAATTCTGTCACAAATAAGAGCATGCAAACTCTCTATTGCAGAATGCAGTTTACATTATGTACACTGTTTTTCATTCTTCTATTTTGTCCTGCCTTTGGAAGGACAATTAGGAGGTATTTCAGCACATCGATTTCTGCACTAAGATTCAAAGATTTAGATTATTAAAAAAACTTCAGTCTGAATTTGAACTGTGTGTTGTGAGGTCCTGGTATGTTGTAACATAAACTACAACCAATAATAAGTTGGTAATTGAAATTCTGCAAAGCCAGTAGAAAAGAGGAGGTGACAAGAACCCATAGCAGGGGTGAGACAGGGAACTCAGAAATCATTGGCACCAGTGTCCATAGTTACCTCTAAATGTTTATCAGGCTTCAAACTTCCTTCTCTCTCTCTTTCTCTCTCTCTCTCTCTTTTCTTTTAGTGTTTAGTATTTGTCCCTTCTGCTTAAACTCACAGGGAAGGTATCTGGGGCTGTGTGCCCTTCTGCTCAGGCAATTCTAGATGGCCAGGAAAAAAAACCTGCATAAGAGGAATTCAGTTCCTTGTAATAACATGATACAGCTGGAGTGATTTGGTTGTCTCTCTTAGTAGCTAAGAAACCTCTCTTTGAGCTGGGTTATTAAAAGGAATTTCCTTACGGGGCTCAGGAGATTCCTGGTATCCAAGTTCATCTTGAAAGATTATAATGGAATGTTTAGCTTTATTTAGAATAATAAATTTAAACATGGGGTTCAGAAAATAATACTGGAGGTTCCTAAAGAGCTGCCTGAATATTTTAGTTGACTGGAATTTCTGTTTGCATTGTCTGCACTTTCTCTTTGTGTTTTATCCTCCATAAACATTTCAGAAATGGACCATGGAGGTGATTCTGGAACACAGTACTATCCATGCTGTCACATGGATATTGGGCTCTAGAAGTGGAGTTTAGCTCAAGCTTTAGACTTCTGCTCTTCCAACTTAGAAAAGAAAGAAACAATTCCCAGCAAGCATCAGCATTGCCACATGAAAATATGTTTAAAACTACCTTTGAATATCAACCTTGCTTCTTATTCTTTAATGTTTACAAATAAAAGTACAAGCCTTGATCACAGGGTAAAATCTCAACAGCAGCTAATTGGTATAGCACACTGGAGAATGTCACATTCTCAGAGTTATTAAAAAGCTGTTGTCCTGCTTTTAGGCGGTAGTTCATGCTTTTAAAGCCTTTGGGATATTTAAAAAAACATTTTATCTTATTTGTTCTCTTTCCTATAAGTTTATTTTCCTTGTGATTATTCTTTCTATCCCTGCTTTTTATCTTTCCCCTTATCATTATGGATATTTATCCACCTTACACTAGTATTGATAGTTGGTTAATTATGAACCCCAGTATGTTTTGTATTTGACCAACAATATACTCAAAAACCGTAATTTTAAATTAAGGATTTCAGTTCCATGTATAAAATCAAGAAGCTATGTAGAATATAATGTATCATAGAAAGAAATTAGTTTGTAGAAGTTTCTTTTTTGTGTATTTTGAGATTTTTTTTCTCGTCGTGAGAAATGCTCTGAATACCTTTCTGGAATAAAGGAGATATTTGGAGGGATTTTTTTTTCAGAAATATTGACTGGGCTCTACCAGGCTGTGAGACAGAGTAAGGTGATTTCCTACTGCTTTGTGCATTTGTAAGTCTCAGAGACTTTCTTCTAAAAATGAGAAAACAAGTAATGGGAACAAGCTCAAAGACTTAGGAAACAGAAAAATGTTTTGGTGATCATATGCTTCCCTGGCTGGTATATTTATTTGTTCCTATTAAGACAGGTGGGTAGATACTGCAAGGGTCATGGTAGGGGTATGTTGGTCAGTCTTGTAGGCAGAAAAGAAAGTTCTGCTGCTTGTTTAAAGGTCGCTATCAATAAGGCAGAAGAATTTGGGGCAGAATCTAGATCTGGGTCCTGCATTCATAATTCTCACTTCCTTCACTATGTATTGAAGAATTTATATCAAACCTTGTGTCTCTTTTAAATAAAGATTTCACTTTTTCTGTAAAAATCTTGTCCTTAGCTTTCCCTGGCCTTTTGCAGTGTGAAAATACATGTACATTAAAATACCAAGGCATTGTCTGTGATAATTATGATTAGCTTAATTACTTTCTGTATAATTGTTTCTTAAGATGACCTCCTTTTTGGTGGCTTTTATTAATTTATTTTAGGGGGGGAAAAAGACTTAATTGGAATTGTAGATTACAGAGACAAAGAGTATGTTATGGGAAATAGGTCCAGATCTGTTTGTGTCGGGCAGTGGAAGTTGGTTTTTATATTCTTAAGATTCATGGAGAAAAATAATTTAAATTGATACAGTATGTGTGTGCACAAGGTAACAACCAATATATTATTTTGAAATCTGGTGACTTTCTTTATGGAGGATTAGGTTATATAGTGTGGGGGACTCCAAAAAGAAAATAGAATTGTGTATTGATGCCTTTAGAAATATTATTTGATGGCAATAAAATGCTCTCTGAAATTCCCTCCTGAGTGAAGAAAATGGAGTTTGTTTGCAGTAATTGCATTTTCTAGCATTTGCTTTTGTGCTTTCCAATATGAGTTAAGCCAATTGGAACCTGTGATTTTGTTTTGCTTATTGGCAAAAGTACCATGTAAATTGATCTGTGATGCATTTATAGAGAATGCTTTGAAAATTTTGAAATAGAGATGGCTTTCTCTTATTAGATTTAGATGGTATTAGGGTTCATTTTTATATTTTAGCCTAATATAATAGTAACCAAAAATGTTCCTGTTCAATTAAGTCTAAATTAAGTCCAAGTAGGACATTTCTACTTAGCCCTACTGGCACTGTGAAGGCAGAGCTTAAGTTCCTATCTCAGTCTTGGTATTTGGAGTTCAAGGTCGCAGCCATTTGAAACCACACAATGTGCTGAAATGGGTCTAAAATTTGTCAGCCCTGGTATGTTAAAGTCTTGATTGCAGAGAAAATCTAAAATTCTGTTGGACAAACAGAATGTATTTCTCTGTATTTACAGTACACATGCACTGTAGACCCTAAAATGCAGGGGGTTGATGCAAGTGTCTCTGTAACTGTAAAGATGGGGTAATTCTGTTTAGGGAAATACCCTTCAGCTCTGCCAGACAAAAGATGCTCTCACCTGAAAATCTCTTATAATTTTCAAAGTGAGCACCATTTCCCTTAAAGGATCCCTTAGAAGGGGCACACAGCACCAGCACAGCCCTGGGAGTCCTTTAGGTATTGTTTTGCTATGGGAAAGAGGAGAGGAGCAGGAACTACCATTAATGCAAGAAGCACTTGTAAAAATGAAAGGGAAAAACAAGACTATTGTGATTTCCAGGGTGGTGTCTCAAAATTTGCTAAATTTAAAGAGAAATTTAACAGCTGCCAGCTCCTTTGATTTTAAGTTATGTGATTTTTTTTTTTTCTTCTTGAAAGCTCTATCTTTTAGGTTGCATAATTAAAAGCCTGAAAAGAAAGCCTTTCCAGGGACTAGCAAGCAATCTGTGCTGCTTGCTTTTCAGATTTCATAATTTTAAAGTCAATTTGGGGGGACTTTTTACACCTAAAGTTGGCAGTGCTGTGAGCTGCAAAATCTGGAGGCTGTTTTTTTTTTGCTTTTGAGGTTAGACTGAACAAAACCTTCAGATTCTGTTTCTAAACAAAGAAATGTCATATATTAATTGTTAAAACTTTAGTGAAGCTTTCTATGTTTCCAAAAAAAAAAAAAAAGTGTTTGACTAACAGTAGCCCAGTGAAGTTCAAAACCAGCTGGAGATCAAAACCCGGGACAAGTTATGTCAGAATAATGCTAAGGAAACCATGGAACACCAAAGGGAAACAAAAGCTTGTCGCTTATGTAGTTGCTACATTTTTCATTTTAGCAGACAGGAGGAGGATATTAATCACAAACAGTTACATTAGAATAATGTTATGGTTGAGATATAAAAACATAAAAGCAAGGAATTGTTACCAATGTCAGAGCGTGGTTAAATCAGACCTGTAGCTGAGTAGGTTCTGCAGCGCACCTGGCCCTGTTGCAGGGTTCATGGTGCACGTGGGGACGTTTTGGCCCAGTGTTGTGCAAAAGTCACTACATTTACTTGTGGAAGAGAGAATGAGTGCAAACACTTGGTATTAGGCACCACTAATGCTGCAGCATCAACCTTATCTGCAGTGCTTGTGCAGGTGGATCAGCACCTGTGCCTGTGGTTCCTGGGAAAGGGCCGTGTGTCCTGGAGTACCTTGTCACTGCTCAGGCGAGATTCGCTCAGTGCTTCCTTGCTTTCATGGGTTTATGACTCAACCTTGGCATTATTGTAACGTAGTTTTTTGTGTTTAATGTTTCTTAGACTTGGTTTTCCATTGCCAGCATGGAAGAAATCCTAATGCATGAGTTTCAGAGGAGAAGGTAGCAGACTCTGAACCTGCTGTGTGGCTCGATCCGCAAGTGTGAGTATTAACGCTAGAGCTGTCAGGCCTTGTGAGAATTAATGAAGCCTGACGGTTACAGAGGGAAAGGTCAGAGGCAGAGCTTGCACTTACCTAACATTTCTGTTTTGTTGTGTCTAACAGTGTTTTCAACAAAGGGGAGCTTTAATGTACAAGCTTTGGATTTATCACAGGAATTCAAGGGTCTCAGCCTTTGCTTCTCCCTGTGCTGTGATCTGATGTTTTCTTTGCATAAAGGCAAAACAGTTAAATTTTCATTCATCCTCTCCTCTTGCTGTGTTTTCCATGTGTGTTTTGCCTTTAATTTTTCTTCTCCAAAATTGGAGGGGGGAAAAAAAGAGGCATCTGAACTGATGGTGGAATACTTTTCACTGGGAAGATTTTGAGAGATCTTGTACTTCAGTTCTTTGTACTGTTTTAGAAGCATGTTCTGTTTTTTGCATGTTCTGTTTCTTATTTGCTGCTTTTTTTTTTGTTTTTAAATGTTTCATTGTGTAGGTTTCTACACACACAGGAAGCTAAACTGCATAGAAATTCATGGGCTATATTTTCAGCCAGTGTGTTGGTTGATACCAGTTTGAGCTGTTGCATTGAGGACTTTCTGTGATTTGATTAAAACAGCCAAAATATTTTCATAGTCAGTTGGTCAGTCTCATCTTAGTAAAGATGTTTTTCTTGCCCAGTTTTGGATCTCGGTACCTGAAGTGGGTTATTGGTGGGATAAGCCCAGCTTATCCGGTGGAAGCTCGAGTCTGTATAACTGTATTTATAACTCACTTGTTGCTGCTGAAGGAGAAATAGGAGCCTTTGAGATATTCTTTGTTTTAAAAAGCTGAAAGGAGCCTCTGTGTATTGTGACTGTGCTGTAAATGCTGCGAAGAGAGAGTAACCATGGCCCTGCAATGCCAAGGGCTTTCCATGAGAAACCTCTCTAGGAAGAGCTACAGAGCTGCTGACAAGTGCTGGGCTGTGCTGGCAGCCCTTGGCAGCTGCAGCTGTGGGAGCAACCCAAAATCTGCTCCTTCTGTGTTTATCCCTGGACATGTATGGGGTTGATTATAGGTGAATGCTCCATGACCAATTTTGCACTTTTGAGGCTTATAAGAGATACCATAAATTTGAGCTGATTCACTTGCACACACTTCTCTCTCTTGTACAGTTTTCCCTCTTTTTGAGGAGACTAAGATTTATACTTCAAGGTTTCTCAGCCTATTTCTCAGCATATGGCCAAAGGGTTTATGAGGCTATGAAACAGGCATGAAAAAAGCTTCATGTTTCATGCAAGTGTTGTGTGGTTTGAATAGTTAATGCATGCGTATGCATATTCAGAGCTTCACATCAAAAGCACTTGCATATCATTTGTGTGTAAATACAGGTTTCTACTACTATATAGACCGCTAGTATCACATTATTTCTTATTCCCCTACTTCCCTGTGGGGTTTGCAGGTAACAGTAGTTGAAAAATAATGTGATTTTCTATTTTTGTAGGGACTCAGCAGTTAACGTTCACTGCCAGGCAGACTCCTTTTCATGTCTGGCAGCTCTACAGAACTTGGGTTGTGTGACTAAACTGTACTCATATGAAGCATGCTATTAAAATGGGAATGGTTGTTCAACAGATTAAGGCTTCCTAGGATCCAGGTGCTTAAGATGAACTTAAAGAAACCCACTGAAACAACTACTTATGTAGGTTAAAAAAAACCCCACAACCCCCTGCCCCCCAAGCTTCCCCCCTCATCTCATGTAATAGATGTGTTTAAAGTCAGTCTGTTGTTCAGCTGGCACTTGGAGTGGTCTAAGTGGTTGCAGCCAGGCATAGAAGTTCTGCCTTAGCAGCATTCACAGACTCCCACTCCTTTTTTGCTACATCAGTTTTCATCTGGATCAGTTTCCTGATCTACTCTGCTCTGTGCCCACCAAATCCTTGTGTTGGCAGGAGGGTGTCATGGCACAGGAGTAAAGATGAACCACTGGGGGACAAAGGTACTTGAGACTGTAGCTTGAGGGTTGACTTGTTACACCAAAAGTCACAGAAATTTTTTGAGACTCCCACATGAATGTATTTATTGTAAACAATTCCATTTTTACAAGTCATTCAGAGTTAACCATTGTTGCCTTTATGTAAGCAAAAGCAATATTGACCTTTTGGCTTCCAGAAGAGAATAACTTGTCTAATTGCAGTATTTTCTTGATTGATGATTACATTGTGCCCTTGCTTGTACTGTTGAGAGCAGATGCTGAAAAACATCTTACTTCAGTATAAGTGACTCTACTTCACAGACTTAGTGCTCTCATCGTTTTTGGTAGTTGCAATTTTAGCCTTTTGATCTCACCTGTTAAGCATTTAAGTGTTTTAAATAAACTTGGTTATCATGTAGGGCGTTATTAATTGGGGTTTCTGAGGTGCTTGTCCCAGCAAACAGATCACACTTTTTCTAGTTTGGAAAAGGATTCAGCTAATTGTTTTCCAGAGTCACAGTATAAATTAGAATGAATAATGTTACTCTGATGCATGATGGAAGATTTGATAGTTAGGAAATCAGACTAATAAAGACCAAATGTAGCTAACAAAAATTTAGAGAAGGAAAATGAGGAAATGCCTTTCAACCTGTGTGTTGTGCTGTACAGGCAGCACTGATGCAGATATACAGAGATTAATCTGGTCAAGATAAAACTAAATTACCATGGAGTAGGAGATTTTTGAAGATGACTGTTTATGCTTCCATATTAAGCATAAGGTAAACAGATTATAGACAAAGGGCAGGTCTGCTGAAAGAAAACAGCCAAAATATTTCGGAAATAATATCCCAGAGAGTGGATGTTACACAATGCCACAGGGCCTTTCAAGATAGAAAAACCGGAATGTGATGAATGAATAGCTAATCTGATTGCAGGTAATTTATTACTGTGATTAGCGCTATATAGTCTTTCCTCAGGGAAGAGAGAAGAATTGAATGGGACTTCCTCTTGCTCTGGCTTTTGATGTGTTTGCCTTTTGAGGGGTAGTGTTACTCATGGCGAGCTCCTGGGCCAACACCAAAGAACAAGAACCAAATGTGACTGGTGATGACCTGGGGGACCTGGGTGGGGAGCAACGCCAGGCCTTGGAGCCCTTCCTGGGGCAAATATTGCAGTAGGCACAAATAGAGAGTGCAGCACATCTTCCCTGGTTGCTGGAGGATGGCGAGCCTGTGTTGGTGGCCGTCACACTCGTGGCCAGCACTGGTTCCTCCCCAGCTCCTGGGCAGGGGGATGCAGCACCACTGAGCTAGAGCTCAAGGGTGGCTGCTGATGAACTTGGGTCCCTGTGGGGGCTCTCCTCCAGGGCCTGTTTTGCCTCATTCCTTGGTCCTGGTGTTGGTCCTTAGTTGTCATTGGTGGGGCTTTGTCCTGGACTCCCTGGCAGCAGTGGAGAGAGGCTGTTCCCTGCCAGTGCCCCCCAGCTCCCCGCTGCCTCCTCTCAAGAAATGACCAAGTGGAGCATCTCTTTAGTCCTAAAAATATCAACAGCTGTCCTCACACCAATTGCAAAAAATACTATCTGGGTTTCCCCTACTGGTTTCAGGTGCTTATATAACAAGTATAATGTTACATTTTTATGTTTTAGTAATTACTGATGTCACCATTAGTTTGCCTTTGCATGTCCTGTGTGTCTTTAAAGTAAGCCCTTATTTTTAAAATGTCAAGATAAAAAAACATTTACTCTGAGCAAAAATGCTCCAGGCTTAATTGGGCATAATATCAGTAAAACGTGCTGGTTTTCGAGTCTATCAAAATAAATGAAAGGACATCTATCCAGTAAGATGAAAAGTTTTCTTTGTTAAAACAGGCAAATGTTGATAACTTAGCAGAAACCTGAATTTAACTGCTCCGGCCTACTTCTCTGAGAATATTATCACACCTAGCTTGTTTTGGGGGATTGATGGTTACGACCAGTGTATCAAATTTCATGCTGCTGGTATCTTTTATGTTTCCTGGGAGAAGAGAAAATAGCAATTTTATCTTGTGCCCAGGAGTCACAGAGAGCAGGAATTGTAGGTACGTGCCACACAGAGTTTTTAAATAAAAATGAATTGCAGAACAGCACGTAGCAGAGATGGGGAAGGGGAGGAAGGTGGGAAAGAAGTGAGTCAAAAACGGTAGAGGAGCATTTATTGCATCTCCCCAGCTTTTATTCTAATGCAGCACCACAGAGAGTTATGAATATGTACAAGCTGTATTTTGTTCAGACGTGGGGTGTCTATGAAAAACATAGTCTGCTTGGTTTTTTGAAGGGATTTGCAGCTTTTTGGTTTTCTATCCAGAATTAACTAATTTTGCAAAGATGATGTTTGCATACATACCTAGCATAATTCCTGTTTCTGTGCTGTAAATATTGAAAAGCAGAGGGTTTTGACTGGTTCCCCTCTAAGTCTTATCTAGGGGAAAGTTAATCTTGTTGTATATACTTACAGCTTTACTTTCCAACTTACTTTAGAAAAGAACACAAACCCAAACAGTTTCAAAAGTTGAAAGACATGTTTTAAACTAGCAAAGCCACTTCTATTTAGGAGAACTGTACTCACAAGAAATGTATAATGTCTGATTCTGTCTTCCCTGGGACAGATGTTGTGAGTTCCAGAACTGGAAGACGAACCCATAGATTTCTACATAGATTTTGCTGCCTTTATGAAAAAAACAAACTGCACAAAAATACCCGTAAGAAACCCAACCATTTCTAAATTATTATTGTAATAAGCACCAAAATGTAGGATAAGGTATGAGACTAAGAAATCAGGCTTATTGTGAAGGCTGTAGCAGTTAGCTTTGATGCAATCTTACGTGTGATTTTTGGCAAGTCACAGTGGGACAGATTTTGCAAAAGAGCCTAACTTCTGTGAAGGCACCACAGTATGGGACTGTATTTTTAAGGGAGCTCAGCACCCAGTATGTTTATTTGGAAGATCTGGCACTGATTGCTGGTACCAAGTGCTTGAAAATCTGTTCAGAACTCCAAAAATCTGGCTCTGTGAGCATGATCCATGCCTCCTTCCAAACAATGGTATTAGTTCCCCTGAATTAAGGGGAGCAAACATGTCATTCTTTACTTCTGACTCTGATGGTAAATGAATTAACCACATTTCATTTTTCCTAGTTTGTCTTATTTGGCTGAGTTTCATGATTGCTTCTACTTGTGTACTTTTAACAGAAAGGAGATACTGCTATAAACATAATAACAAAAACAATAATTAAAAAAAAGTTCATTGCAAATGAATTGAAGCTTTGGAGAATAGACTAGGTCTCGAATAAATGCCTTGAATGCAGATTAATACTGGAATGCAAATTAAACCAAATAATGCCATAATTTAAAAACCAGCAGCACCAGCAGTCTGCTTTGGTGCTCTCAGGGCATAGTTGGGAGGCATCCTGCATGTCTCTGGTCACCTACCTGCTCGGACACCCAGGTACCTCACAGCAGGTCACTCCTGGGGACTGGGACTCAGGGCTGCTGACTCTGACCAGGATTAAGGCCTCATTGTCACACTTAAGTGAATAATTCAGCAGTGGTGGCTTATGCCACCTTTGGAGCTGGATTGTTGCCTACCCGTTTGTTTTGTTGAACTCTGCAGTACAGGCTCTTTGTTATGACATTGCTTTGTGTGCCATGGCTTTACATTTTGACACCGTTCCACTGAGGGCAGGAGAAGCAGCATCCACAGCTCGTGCCCAGCACAGAGATGCACACAAGCCTTGGGTATTTCACTCTGTCACTGCTAGCTGTCTGCTTATTGTGCTAGTGTTGCTGGTGTGGGAGGAAATGTGCTAATTAAGTCCTCTTTTTTGTTATTTCAGGAAACCTACCATATGAATATAAAATAGTGATTGCTGGGAATCATGAACTGACATTTGATAAGGAATTCATGGCAGACCTTGTTAAACAAGATTACTACCGCTTTCCCTCTGTGTCCAAATTGAAACCAGAGGACTTTGACAATGTTCAGTCACTCCTGACAAATAGTATTTACTTACAAGATTCAGAGGTAACAGTTAAAGGATTCCGAATATATGGTGCCCCGTGGTAAGTCTCAGTTTAAACTTTCTTTGCTGTTTATTACTTGAACCACAGCAGGAGTCATTCCTGTTGAACATGCATGAAGCTGCTTTGTTGCATTGCCCTGCAGAACAAAATCAGACTTAGCTGTAAACCATCCTGAAACAGTTACTTTTCTTATCTTTTCTTTTTTTCTCCTGTTTTTTTTTTTTTTTGATAGATAGTCTCTATTTAGCCATGTGTGTGATGTAAGACAAAAGGAACTGTAGCTGTTTCTATTCTGCTTGGTGAATGCACTTAAACTGTGGGGTCAATACCAACTCTGTGCTTGTGGATTAACTGTGGTGGCATTTTAGGATGTGTTAGAGAAACTCCATTATATTGCATACTGTTGAGGTATTTATATCCACTGTGCTAATAGATCAGTGTGGTGGCATTTAACACCCACACAGCACAAGGGTGCAAGGCAGCAGGTGCTTTAAGCCTTATTTTTTATCAGTTCTAGGCATTGTTTTCTTTTGCTTGTAAAATTGCGATAACAAATTTTCAAACCAGTTTTGGTCTTGTTCCACCCATGTGTCAAGCATGTCATGCAGGAAAGATTGCTGCCCAGTTTTGTGCTAAGGAGATTCTTCCTTGTTTTTTCTACACGTCATTTAATTGTGATGCCTGACATCTTTCTGTGGAGTCTTGGGTAGCACTTGTTCTAAATTCTCATGCTAAGAACAGCCACAGTCCTTTCAGGCTTTACTAGAGACCTGAGCTTGAGTGATGGTGATAATCATTCTGCTGCTTGGCATTCTCAATTGTCAGCAGAAGTACCGAGATGCTAATTTATGCACACCTATAAGAAGGGTTTATTATAAGCTTATAACTTATTTTTGATGTCAGGCTTTAAAGGTGAAAGTAGGAGAGAAAGGAGGAATGACAGGGGTTGAGCCAAGAAATGGGATAAACTTATACGTGTATCAGAAATCTTCCCCTTCGTCTCATCTTTGTTTACTTAGCCTGCAGACCTTGGTGATTCGTGTGACACCACACACATTGATGCTTCTGACAATGATTTTTCCTGGTCATATTGTGTGCATTAGTGCTGGCTAGAAAACTGTGATCTAGCTCTGTATCTCACATTCTTGACTTGAACTACTAATCTTTTAATGTAAGTCATAGCCTTTAGCTACTAGTTTAAATCAGCCTGACATTGCTTAGCTAAAAAAAAAAAAAAAAGTAATGCTCTAAATCCTGCAATATCAGCAAATTGGGAAAGATGATCTTAATTCAGGTTAGGAATCATCTCCTCAAGACATTTCAAAGTAATTTTTTTTTGTAACAGCAGCAGAGAAGGCAGGCCACATAAGGCCGTTGGTAGTGAGGTGGGTTTGAGGCTTGCTGCAGGCTGAGGAGCTGAGGAAGGCTCCCTGCCACAAGAGATTGTGTTCAGCTGCTTTTTGTCTGTGTGTCTCAGACTTGGAGGGCCTCTGCAGGCACCCAGTGATTAGGAAGTGTAGGCATCTTTCCAAATTTATTTGGATCAGATTTACCTGAACTCAGCTTCCTTACAGCACTGCTGGAGAGATCTGGAGAACGCAGAATTCAAGTCTGGAGGAGAGAGAGTCTGGTATTCTGAAATGGAGAACTGTGTGATGCACCTTTACATTTACGTTTATATGCACTGGCAATACTTAGTGTTCTTTTTTCTCCTCTTTTGCTTCTCAAGTCTATAATGGAAATCTGTTATCCTTTTGTCTCCAGCTGCATTTAGAAGTTCTTTCAATTTGCAGGTGTACACATGGATTTAGAATGTTTGTTCTGGAATATTAAGGGACATCACATCAAGGCACTGAGTTGCTTTAGCTGTAAAAAGTGAATAGCATATGTATTCTGACCTAGTCATGGAAGAGAAACCTGAATTATTCTTTCCTATAATCCATTGATAACTGGATTTTTCCGATTAGTGATGCATGATAACTGAAGATAGATTGTTAGAAATTGACACTGAGCTCCAGCCAAGTGTGGACTTCTCTCTTGAACGATGCTTCATTTGTATTTCGCTGCAAAAAACTGTTGTCAAATCATGTTTTGAGCAACTGTTGATGTGGAGTTGAGGTTACCATTTTCAATACAGCTTTTTAGATCAATCAGCCAGTCTGTGTTGAGAGCAGAAATGTGGTATTGGCTATGCATTTTTCTCTCCCCCACCCCCCTTCACCCCTGTATTTTTATAATGCCAGTTTTTAGAAAATGTGAAAATGTAACTAGTTTTTTGTATTTTAGCTGGTCTTGCAGAGGAAGGAAAAGTCCCATCAGATATTAGAAAAATCTTCTCTAAAGCTGTTCTGTGCCTGGAAACTGAGACAGAATGATCAGACAAGCCTTTTAGCACTTCTTAAATTTTTTTACTCTTTCCCCTCCAATCATATCTTGATCTATTCCTATAAATCTTCAGATTATGCCAAAGGAAGAGAATTTGTGGAGTTTTGTATGTATTTATGGCCTCCTTACCCCAATTAGTTCTGTCACAGAAATGGAACACTGGTCATTAACCCAGAAGATGTGCCAACCCTAAAATGAGATAAGTTGGCAGGTTCAATTTATGTGCAGTTTTGTAAGTATTTCCAGAGGGAAAAACAAAATTCTCACTTGCTGATAAAGCTACTGGTTTTAATTTAAAAAAGAGGAATCAAACCTAGAATAACAGATGTGAATCTGGAGGTTTCACCCTGTCAGGGCTTTCTAAGAAGTAATTGCCAGAGTACTGGGAAGGCTGGCTATAAGTCATCTATCTAGAAAATGTAAATTGCCAACTCAGTGTAAATACAGAAAAGAAATATCAGTTCATATTCATTACATGTTATTACTCATGGTACATCTAAAAGCTTTCTAAAGACCTAAGAGAATTCAAGTAGTACCTCCTAACTTACAATTTAGCAGAATTTGTGAGTAAAAAATAACTTACAATACATGGGAGCATTCATGTGTATTTGCAATTGGAATGTGCAGTGGTGCATAACAACAGCCTCTAAGGAGCAGAAAATTTGAATTTAGGCTGATGGTTCTGAGACTATTAAATGGCATTAGCTGGAGGGAAGTTGAAAAGAAGAGCATCAGCCCCTAAAAGAGAAAAGTGCAAGGGTGGGACATAAATCGCATTCAGAGCTCTGCTCATTTTCTGAGGTGAAGAATGTAACTGACATTTTCACACCTTAAATAGGAGATTCTTTGATGTACCTTGAAGGAACAAAATGGCTGAAGATTTTCCATTTGGTCTATAGATAACAATCCACAAAAACATTCCCCTCCTTTCTCTTCCTTCTGTCTTTGCCCTATGAACCTGGCTTGTTTGGTGGAAAAATAATTGATAGTTTATGCAGTAAAAAAATCTGTAAGATTCCAGTGGAAACGTTTTCTCATTGGGAAATTTGAGATTGGGGCTACTTACTAAGCAGGATAGAAAATACAACCAGTGATGGATTTACGAATTTTTAAATCTTAAAACTCCCTCTGTGAAGTAAACATAGGCATAACTCATACTGATGTATCTGTGAAAGGGTAAGGAGAGACAGTCTGTTTTTACTGCAGCTTTGGGTGCTGAATATGCATAAGTGAACTAATATAAGTTTTGCTTAAATTCAAATGTTATTTTAAAATATGTGTTATTTTTTTAAATTATATTTGAAATTGTTCATCCATGCTAAGGGCTGAATTTACTATAGTATGCTGTAGACATTTGGATACAAATATTCTCACAATGTGTGTTTTCTAATGAAGCTTTAAAAGCATTCAAACCACCAGAGAACTGCAGTTAACTGGAGCCAGAATTTGTTTAAACCACATTTTGACAGAAACAATTGTTCAAGGAGAATATTTTTTGCCATTTTATTTTGTTCTGCTGATCAGCTCTATAGGTAATTTTGGGGTTTTTTGCTTGTTTGAAAGAGAAAAATGGTTGAACAGAAAAAGTATTCTGATGTACTTTATTTTGTGTGCATTGAAATTTGTCATTCTTAGTTTTATGAATAATGAAGCAATAGACTTGTTTATGGATTTTAAATTCTGTTCTGCATAAACATTTCACAAAAAATGTCAGAAGCTTTAAGTATAAAATAATCTAATAAATCAATCCTTTACATCATTTTTAGCTATGAAAGTATGTGGGCAAATTCCACACATATCTAACAGAATGAGAAGTAAAGCTGGAGATCTGGGACTTTCAGCCAATATATTTGTTTAGATAACTGGAGATACATGTATCTTTCTGAAGGAAAAAAGGTGTAGTGTAAAATCTAATTCAGTATAAGTCCACGTATGTCAATGGTTAACAGAATCAGCTTTATGGGGATAACTGGAAAGCACCACAAATGTAAAAGATGACAATCAATTATTTAAATAATGACAGAAATCTGTGATTTGCATCATTGTGATGAAAATTAATTCATCCTGAATGAAGCTGGGAATAAAGCTCTTCCCTCCTGACAGGAACAGCAGCATTGTTCAGCAATATCCTGCACGTTTGTCAAGTTGTAGCTTGTTCGGGTCTCAAGAACAGAAGCACAAAGCTGGCCTCCCAGTTGCTTTTAATGAATACTAGTGGGTTTTTCCTATGTCCAAGAATTTGATCTGTAGGGTGATCCAGAGGTCAAGAACAAACAGCTCACTATCACTCACGTCTGCAGAGCCAAGGCTTTCATTTGCTTTTTTTAGTAACTCTAGAGGAAGTGCCTTAACTCTTTTTCAGAAGCAAAATTTTAATTGGCATAGATAATGCAACCTTAAGAAAGCAAGACAGGTTCAGCCATCTCCTTTAAAAATAATGTTTTGTGCACTCTTTTCTTTTTAGCCCAGTGTAAAATTTGGGGTTTCATCAAATGGTTTTATATCAGTTTAGAATTATTTCTCTAACTTGGTTTCTTTCTCTGCTTCATTTGCAATGATATTTTAGTACAAGCAGCTCTAAGTTAGTACTTCTGCCTTGTTCTGATCAGTGTTTTCAGACTCTCTGTTTATCCTGTCAGAAAGTGTCAGAGGTTTTTTTTCTTTCCAATTATAAGTTTTGTAATGCATCATGGATTTTGCTGACAGTCTTCAAGTTCTAGAAATAGCAAGCAAATTAACAGCAGATATTGAGCGTGAGGACTGGAAAACCAATTGGCAACTCACATGATGGGATTCAGATACACTGATGGGTTGGAATGGATCTCATTTCTTTTATTTTCATAGTCTTAGTTAGCAATTAGCTTGTGTCTAAAATAGAGGGGTAGAAATTGGACTATTCAGCAATAAAGTTCTTCTTTGCTATTTAGTGGTGAGGAAACCAGGGGAGACTGGACAAGACTGTGTGTGTTGCACCAGTTTTTCAGGAATTCTGGTGTTTATGCTGTGGAAGTCAGCAACTGAGAAAATTATTGGCAAAGACTGAAGTCTCCTGTCTGTATGTTAAACAAACACACCACCACTGCAGCGTGGTTGTGTTTAAAGGTGCAGGCTTCTGTTTCATTCTTCTTGGCATGTGTCCGCCAGGTCTCTCAGTTTAGAATCGAAGAATGAATTCCCCCTGGTCTAGAATTGCAGTGGTTTGTTTACATTTTTTGCCTTGTTGGGAATGTAGCTGATTTTTCTTTGGTCTCCTTGATATCAGATTCACTTCCAAGTAAAAAATTGTCCTGTTCACTTTTAGAAGCTTTTTTGCTTTTTTTCGTCCTATTTTTTTAAATACAGAGTGGGGTGTTTGTCATTTTAAATATACTCGCTCATAGTTTTTAGTACTGTGGTGCAAACCTGTCCTATTTAATTCTTTGGACAGCTCTGAGTCCTGGCACTGGGGCAGATCATGAAGTCCTGATCTTTTCTTCAGGCTTGACTTCAGCAGGAATACTTTAGAGTATTCATTACTAGTGTTAACACATAGACTGTGCCTATTTGTGGGTGGAATTCTAGCCAGTTAAAGCAGACATAAAATGGTAGCTCTCCTAGCTCTTTTGAATCTTTCCTGGTGTGGAAACAGGGATTTGAATTCCTCCACAGCAGTACCAAATGATTGTGGAAATCAGCTCTGAGTCTCTAATTCTTACTCCATTTTCCTGGAATTCAGTTTTTTGCTGAGCAGAAAAAGCAGAGAGCCAGAATGAGCGTGAGCTGTGGTGTTGGGGAACTGATTATTTAGGTTGAAGTATGGTTTGCTCAACCATTTTGAGGTTGAGCAAATGTTTGATGGACATTTTGATAGACAGGTTGTGCTTATACTTGCAGTTTTGCTTTGGTTGGTGTGTTTTTACTTGCCAGGAACAAGCAGTTTGGTTTCCTTTAGCTGAACACTGGAATAACACAGTGATTGCTGTGGCATTGGTGTGCGAGGAGCAGGCTGAAAGCATTCACACACAGCAAGGAGTTACCAGCAGGAAATAGAATACCACAAAACTCCTGACATTTTTAACTTTGTAGCATCAAGACTGTCTTGGGAGGGGGTCTGAAGCCTCTTAAAGAGTGGGAGCTGGGAAAGAGGAGGGAAGGCGAGAGTTAACTGAGATCTGGAGACAGGCTATTCTGTACAGGGCTGGACTCCTTGCAGTGTGTTGATGCTTGCTTGAATAAATTCTCCCATGCAGCTTCTGCACTTCAGGACTCCTACTTTTCCATTTCCTTTTACCTGCACATGCGCCACACCTCTTTGTGGTGGTCTAGCACAGAAGGGAAGAAAGACAAAGCTGAAAATACCATGCTGTTAAGGTTAACTGAAAAATTCCTTCACTCTAGGACAGCCACCTTCACGGTAGGAGAGTGGAGAAGTAAGAGAGGGGCTTCAGCTTTGACAAGCTGACATCAGAATGGATTTTGCATTGCGTGGTGCTCTTCAAGCCTCATTACTTTCATTGCTTCATTTCCCCTATGCCCTAAGCAAGAAGAATTAGGGAGCAGGTGGATGCTTTGAGTGACAGGCAGAGAAGCCTGTAGGAGGATGTGTGGAGTGCAATCAGGACCTGGCTGCTTGGAGCACAGGGCAGGAGGGATCAGGGCTCTCTGGCAGAGCTGGTGAGCTAGAGGAGCCAAGACTCCACTGAGGAACTGGGTGGGACACCAAAACTTTGCTGTAGGGTAGGCAGATTAGGCTGGGGCTGTATCTCCAGAAGGGCAAGGCCCATCCAGTCTGTATTGAGTCTGGCTGAGCTGGAGCTGGTTTCTTCACAGCACCCTCACAGTGCTGTGCTTTGCACTGGGAGCTGGAAAGGTGTGGATAACACCCGTGTATTGGCTACTGCTGGGCAGGGCTGGCACAGCATCAGCACTGTTTTCTCCAGCACCCTCCCCCATCAGCACCCTCCATCAGTAGGCTGGGCAAGATTTTGGAAGGGGACACAGCTGGGACAGCTGACCCAAACTGACCAAAGGAATATGCCATATCATGTGATGTCAGCTCAGATATAAAAGCTAAGAAAAGGGGATGACATTTGATATTTACAATGTTTGCCTCCTGGAGCAACCACTATAAGTGATGAAGTCCTGCTTCCTGGGAAGTGGCTGGACACCACTTGGTGATGGAAGTAGGCAATACATATTTTTTCCTCTGTGCTTGTGTGTGCACATGTTTTTGCTTTAGTAAACTGCCTTATCTCAACCTACAAGTCATTTTCCATCTTATTTTCTCTCCACTGTCCAGCTGGGAAGGAGAGTGATAGAGCGTTTTGGTGGGCACCTGGCCTCCAGCCAAGGTCCACCCTCCACACAGCACCATGTGTGTGAATGTTTGTGTGTGTTTCCAGAGGGTTATTGAGAGCAAACGACACATCAGTGCATTTTGTAGGGAATTATCAGCAGTGCTGCCAGTTTAAAAGCCCTGGATGCATGGATCATTTCTAAGTCAGGAGCTGTGACCCTGAGTGAGAAGAGACTACACAGGCTGAGACCTTCACAGTGCCAGAGTATCAACCCAGAGTGGGAAAATGCAGTGAAACTTCCCCACTTTGGCACTTAAATGTGCCAACTTTGGGATGCGAGTAGTTTAACTGACTAAATAAGCTTTCATTAAATACATAATTATCAGTTACATACAGATATACATATTATCAGCTTTGGTGTGTTACTTGGAAAGATAAGGATGCTTTCAAGTGCCTTTACAAGTGCAGTGAAATGAATGAAATTAGGGCGGAGGAGGTGACAGGGAAGAAGGTGGTTGGTTATGTGAAACAGATGTAATCTACAAGTGGTTTGTTTCACAGCTCATCTATTCAGGGTAAACAGGAAAAAAATGTGGAAGAATTTACATCACAGGTAGAGCTGACAGTAAAGCTCGCATGATGTGATGGTGATAAAATGCAATAGATATGGAGAAGCAATTATTTTTTATTTTATTTAAGTCCAAAAGTAAGTCAAATAGTAAGTGACTAGATTTTGTTAGCTCCCAGTGACGGGTAAGATTTCTCATGACTGTCTGCCAGATGATTTGGGTCATATTTATCTAATACTTATTGATCAGAATGCTAACTTTACCCTGACATGAGTATAAAATGCTTAAAGTAATTCGCAGAGGCTATGAAATAAAGCAAAAATTGCACATGCACTTTAAATAAGAAACCACTGATCATGAATCTGAGCATAGACATAAAGGTCAAGAGTGACAACTACATTCATCTGATTTTCATGAGAATCTGTTCAGTAGAATACATCTAGTACCTTATTTCAGAAGTGGTCAACACTCGTGGATTCAGTTGAAAATCAGTGAGACCTGTGGGTATTTATAACCACCTCTAAAATGTTTAGGTGCTGGTCTATATTATGGTTTGTGCACATGTTTGAGGATTGCTGGCACTTCTAACTCTACTAGCTAAATATCAAAATTCACGTCTGAGAGCTGTGTTCGTGCACCAGAGAAGGCTTAAGCAGTGGTTTACAAGCAGGAAGGAGACAACAGCTTATCCTTGTTCCTTCACAGATGTGCTTGAGTTGCACAGACCCTTAGTGAGTTCAGGAGGTCTCATAAGCCACAACACCTTTGCTGCCTCCCCAGCTAACATTGCATGGACAAGGACATCATTTTGCAGTCTGTGTGCACAGTGTACCTGGGAGAAAACACTGGGAGTTACTCTGTTCTGTGTTTCTCTTCAGCATTTCAGATAAGCACCTAACAGAATATTCCTTGACAGATGTGCTTAGCTGTTTGCCTTACATACTGACCCTGTGCCCACAGCTACTTTGACAAAGGGACTAATACTTCCTAGGAAGTGATCTCGTGATGATTTGAAATCATCTGACAACTGTGCCGTCGTATTTATTTTGCAAGTAATGCGAGTACTTGAGTTTTGTATCTGCAGATCTGCCAGTCTGTCTGTACTCTGCTTCTGGAGAACTCTCACCTTCAGTATTGCTGCTTTTGCAGCATTTGCAGGATGGGTAGATTTGACAGAAAAGTTGTGGGGTTTGGTTCTTCAGAAAGCCAGTTTATTTTTGTACATATGCAAATCAGTGTGTCTTACTGACAAAAGCTGATATTTGCAGCTGTATTAATCTCGTGATTAATAAACCTTGGGAATATATGATTGTGTATCGCCTCCAAGTTTTTATATAAGTAAGCTTTATGTAAGAAAGAAGGCTGTCTTTCAGTCTCCTTTTCCTGGCACAGATTTTAATGCATCTTGTTTTCAAAACTGGGAATGTAATAAATTTCAAGAAAGGTGTTCTCTTTAACACTTCTCTTGGTGTTCCATCTGGGCTGCTTGGGACAGTTCCATGGCCTGCACTGCAAGAAAAAGGAGCAGAAAGGCAACCTGAGTTGCTACTCTGAAATCCGTAGTCCTGAAGTGTTCCCATTTTTAATATGGGATGCCCTAAAACACTGTAATCTTGAGTTATGGGTACCTGAATTTGATGTTCCAGTTTTTAGTAAGTTTGGCTCCTTCTTCTGTTTATGAATATAACATAAGTTTTGTGTTTCTTGAGAAACCTGTTAAGTGTCATTTTAAGGAAGATTATCTTCCACTGCCTAACCTGCAGATCTTTTTTTATAAACTCCTAGATTTATAGAGTTCAAGAGCTTATATTGTTGCATGTATAGAGGTGGAACATGGGAAGAGGTGGAACCTTTGGGAAAGCTTAGAAAATGAGAGAGTAAACCAAGTATAGATCACTCTGCACAGCTCTTTGCAGATGGGGTATGTGGCATCTCTGCTGGGTTGTAGCATCTGGTGCCGTATTGCAGGGTTTGAGTAACAGTCAGTTCCTTACATGCCAGTATTGTATTTCTGATCCACATATGTAAAGCTGTAAAGAATTGTTGCTACAAACTTTAAAATCACCTAATATCAACCTAGAAATTCAAGTGACACTAAAAGAGTAAGATGAAGGTGTGATTTGTTTCAGAGAAGTATTTTGTTGTTGTTTTGTAGGTTTTGGAGGTAGACTATTCAGAGATACATAGACTGATGGTCCATCTGGAAATGAGCTGTTCTATCACACAGCAGCAAGACCTCACTGTAAGGATGTGCCTTTAGCTGATAATTACTAGCAGTCAATCTGCCTAGAATGTACACCTTTTCTTATTTATATTCCAGTCCTGTAACCTTCCCTATTCTCTTGTGCCTTTGTTCTATTAATCTACAAAACAGGGCTTGACTTGTGATTAGTCCTTAGAGGTTGTTTCTATTAATCAGGCTGCAAAACAGGTCTACTTGGATGTTCTGTTGCAAGTGCTTAATGTGCTTTCCTCATCAGCCCACAGGACAGAGCTGCTGGGGTTGTCTTAAATGGCAGTGAAATCAGTGAGGTGTCTGCTACACTTTCTTGGTGTTTACATCTTGATTTTGTTGCTGTAGGGTGGGGAAAATAGAGAAAAATAATTGCAGTCCTATAGAAAATTGCATATGTAAGTGACATTTGTGGCTATGTGTTGCAGGACAGGTCCTGTCACAGCAGAACCACTGATTGCCTATGTTTCGAATGTGAAGAACCTGCCCAGTTATAAGTGTGAGGATTAAAATTCAAGCTTTCCTCACAGATGAGACTAAGTTTTAAACTTGTCATAGAATGTGAGGGATAAGTCTATCCCCATAACATTCAGAGAGTCATTTAAGAGAGTGTGTATTTCTCTGCAATAGCTAGTTAGCCAGAGAGATTTTTGGTGAGATATATATATATAAAACAAAAGAATAGTCTGAGAGTTGGTTTAATGGGAAGGGAAAAAAACCAAACGGAACTGTTTGTAACACTTCAATTATTAGAACTTACCATAAAATTTAAACAATAAACAGCATGTGGAGTGAGAAACTAACCTAGTTTCATTGTAGAGGAAACTACTAACTATAAAAATATAATGATTTATTCTTCTAATTAAATGCAGTATTTCTTGCCTCTAGGAGGAAAGTACGTATTTTAAAATGTATTAAAAGAAACAAACCAGACCCCTAGCTACTTTTTTCTATATTGTTCCTTTAGCTTTATTTTTTTTTTTAAGTTTTTGTTATGTTGATGACGTATCCCTTTGCCAGCTCAATAAAGGCTGTCACTGAACTAAAGAACTACTGTCTGTCTGGAAAAAACACTGGCCCCAAGGCAGCAGGGTTTGTCTCAGCTGCTTTGCTTGCCGCTCACTGTGCTCATGCCCATTTTTTTCTGTATTCCCATGGCACATGCATCAATTTCTCCAGCGCACAAGCTGAAATTACCAGCCTTCACAAAATTGGCCCAGTCTTGATGTCCAGTGACATCTACACGTGAATTCTTGTTGGCTGCGCTGAGAACTGGTCCCTTACGGCTTCATGCCATCATCCAGCTGCTAATTTGAAAGGCTTTGTGCTGCCTGCCCCCAGCCACAAAGTGTGTGGTGAGGCTGTGGTTTGTCCAGTCTGACCCTTTGTGGCCTGAGGAGCCGATTTCAGTGCTGGTGTGACACCTCCCTCCCTCGCTGGGTGACGCAGCGGTTGTGGGGGCGTGCTCCTGGTCGAGTGACCAAGCCAGCGGCTCATGCACAGCCAGTGACCCATTTCACAGCAAAGCAGGAGAAGAGGTTCCCAAATGAGTTGTGCCTTGTGAATTCATCCTGCCCAGTCTTCACTGTGTGGGTGGAGCTGGGATTTTGTTGTGCCACCACCTTCTCCCTGTAGCAAACCCAAGGTGTTGCAGAGGGCTGACCACCACTAGGGAACAGATAATAAAGCCATTTTTCAGAGGTTTTAGACACCTAAATTAGTAATAGTTTGTACTGTCCAAGGTGACTTATCCCAATTCTAGACATAGTTGGATAGCACTTTTTCAAAGCCACCACTGTGAAATTTACATATATTGTTCTTATTAGGAAGAGAGAAGAAATAGGTGCACTAACATGGTTTTCTCTAGTCAAATTTCTTTTGGTAATTTCATTTTCACCAGCTATTTCTACTTTTTTTTTTTTTTTCCCCTTACTTCTTTTTTCCTCCCTCCTTACTACCATTTCCCCAATTATCAGAGAAATCAGTCTTCCTGCATTGATTCATTTCGACCAGAGTCTGGAAGGCACAGGGAATCAAATTAACTAATATTTTACTTTTGCATGTGATTAATGCTAATGCTTACAGAGAAGAAAATACTTTGCTGTGATTTAATTTTCATTCTCCAGTTGAATCCCAGTGATTTAATTTTGCAGAGGGTTGTCTCTCTGCTTATTGTCTCTTAAGGAATCGTAGAAGTTAGAGATGGAAAAGACCTATTAAATCATTCTGGTATTGCAGGATTGTCTCTTACACTATATTTTTGAATATTATGCCCAGTTTTAATGAATGAAGAAAAGCAGTTTCAGTTAATTCTTTTTGAGATTGTACCTCAGTGTAGTGTAGATGTTACTAATGGGAACTAATACTCTGCTTATATGCTTCCTGTGTTTATTTTATTTAAAAAAAAAATCCAAATTGTGCCGTGTTTGATGAGATGAGCCTAAAGATTTCTTGTACCCTTCATGATGTTTGTTCTTGTACTTTTCTAGCCCTGTGTTGGTTATTTTATACTCTCAGTCTTTGTAATCCTTTCAGATTTTTCTCTTTTCCTTTTTGTTATTTCTAGTGAGGCGTCTGATATTCTGGAGTATTGGTTTTTGGTTGGTTGCTTATCTGGGCTGGTTCCTTTTAAATTTTCACAGAAGCTTAGTATCAAACTGCAGAATTCTGTCACTACTGTATGTTGAGGGGAGTCCTTGGCTGCTTGAAACACTGATGTAGGTAGGATGGTGACTGTGTTTCACTGCTGCTGCAGGAAGTCCAGGCTTGCGTCACGCGACAATGCCGTGATACAATCACGTGAATACCCCAGATAATTTTTTCCTTTTCCCCATTCATGTTGCAAGCTCATACATAATTTGCTGTTAGCTGCTGCCCCTGGGTCTTTTATTTTAGCTTAAAGGTTTGGGTTTCTTCCTCTCACTGATTATTTGTGGTTTTCAATTCTCTTCAGATGTACTAGGCTGCATTTTTTCAGAAGGAATCCCCTTTTCTTACTTATCTCAGTGTTTCTAACCTCCTTTAGCATAATTTCTTTCCCCACTGTCATGTTTATAACACTTCTCGCTATATTGAAATCTGTGAATTTAATTAATGCACTGTTTACCCGTTCTTCCAGATCATTAATAAAGATGTTAAATAAAACTGATCCTAATACCAATCCCTGTGGCAATCTGCTAGCACCTCCCTTGTGCTGCTGCAATCTATTTATTTATAGCCCTTTAGCCACTATTCAGCCATGTGATAGTCCTCACAAGCAAGCCAATTCTGGGGTTTTGAAAAGGAATTGTGTCACATTTTGCCAAAGTCTGGGTTGATACAATCTACTATATTATTTTAATCTACTGACTTGGCTGAATTTAATATATGTACAAAAATTAAATATGATGAAATAGAGCTGTGGTGTTGGAGCACTTTGAGATCTTGGCAGCTGAGTAGCTATAATTCTCCTTTCTTAGAGCAATTACACCTCCTCCACCCCCACCCACC
>VZTJ01004376.1:110260-236701 GCA_013397795.1 Orthonyx spaldingii | reverse complement strand
CCCCCACCCCAGTTACACCAGGATTTTATCACTAGGAGATGATTCTCAGTATTGCTCCGTAATTCACAGTGTACTGATCAGTGCCATGTTCCTCACTGATTCTCCAGGATTTCATTTAAATAAAAAGCTACTATAGATGGAATTGTTCTGTTAGTATTTCAACTTTTGAATTGTCTATTGCTTGTTTGTCTGCAGTTGTCATTTTGTTATTTTGTAATTTTTATATATATATAAGTGTACACGTTGGTTTGAAATTTTATTTACCTGTTTGCAAAAGCAGTAGTAAACTCTTGCCTTAATTTTAAATGCACACTTTCATCCTTGTGAAATTTGTAAGATTTATCTGTTTGCTTAAGTTCAACGTGGGTTTAAGTGCTTTCTTGCTGTGCAGCTTGGGGTGTGTATCATTTGGTTAATAGCACACTGAATTTGTGTTTCATTCCAACTCAAAGATATTTTAAAGTGGAATAGGAAAAATTTTGCGCTTCACAACTTTTTCATTTACATTGTGTGTGTCAATATAAACTTGAATAACAAGTTGTGCCATCCAATTGAATGAAACCAATCTTGGGAGATTTCACTTTCTCTTACTTTGTTTGACTTGATTTTACAACCTCTTTGCAAAACTCCACTTGTACTCTATAAATTGTTGTGTGGAGAATTTGTTTATCCCAACTGGTCTGGAATGGCATACTCTGCAGATCACCACTGAATCATTGTATCTGGGATAAGAAAGAGTGTTAAAACATGGGTCACAGGCCTGACTCAGGACTGTGCTGATCCAGAGCTCTACAACACAGAACCAGAGCACAGGTTACTGCCTCGTGGCTAGTTAGGGCTGGGGAGCTCTGCAGTCTGAACGAGGTCACGGTGGTGCTGTGCTCACACACCACTGACCACTCGGAGCCAGAATTTCTTCCTTTTCCCTAAGAAGTGAGATGCTGCATTAAATGACTTCACACACAGTGATTTTGATGCCACCCTGCAAGCATTTAAACATCACTGAAACTGGGGAGAGGAAGGCAGTTTGGAACACAGGTTAATCTCAGTTCCACAACCAGTCATACTGGGTCTGAGCTCTGCCATATTACCCCTTAACACAGACTGCCTCCAAGTCAGCTGGGTTTCTATTTCATTCCCCAGAGTACAATTAGGAAATGTGCGCTCCAAATTTTGAACTGGCCAAGTTTATACTGGGTAAATGCTTTGTAGCTTCTTGCTGCAGGGCTTTGGTTAGGGGTTCAGGGGCTTGATAGAGTTGTGATCTAGTGTTAGTTACACTCAAAATAAGATTTACTGTCTTGCTGAATGATGACTTCAGAACAGAATTAGTACTTCAGTAAGATCTACTAATAATGAAGAACGAGTGATGGCCTTTGGAGTGTAGTGAAACATTGGCACAGGTTGCCCAGAGAAGTGGCAGATGCTCCATCTCTGGAAATACTCAAAAGCAGGTTGGATGAGACTCTGAGCAACCTGTTGAATGTGTCCCTGCTCATTGCAGGGTGGTTGGACTGACACTAGTATGTGATGTACATTAATTGGTGCAGACTGTAGCAAGAGGTGGAACTGAATTTTTAAAGTTTGTTTGCAGACTGCTGGACAGCTGCTGTGCATGCTGACTGTGCCTTCAGTTAGGAGAAACATGTGGGTGCCAGAAGGGTGGAGCATGTGGATGAGGGAGCAGGAAAGGGGAGTCCCAGCTCTGACACTGTCTCACAGTACAGGTGCAGGAAATAACTGGCTTCTTTGCTTTAATTTCTTCATCTACAAAATAAGGCTAGTAACAGTTACATGATTGCCATTTAGACAGTAGTTTCAGCACATGAAACACTTTGGAAGTGCCAAGTATTATTGCTAACTTCTTTTTAGCAAGGTGATCCAGCAAGGTCCTGAGCAAATGCAAGCTCCTTGAATGATTTCAAAGGAGCCAGGGGAAGTGTTTGCCCCCTTGAAGTTTGTGTACTTGCTGGGCTACTTGGCTGGATCATTGCTCTGGAAAGCTAAGTAGGTGTATATTTTTTGCAGGATAAGAAGGGGCGTATTTGAGATACTGTTGAAGTGGAATAGATAGCTGTGTGACTTGAAGTGGGAGCTGATAACGTGTGATTTCAGGGCACTTGAAGCCCTCTTCTCCAAAAGAGGAAGGTTAATAAAAAGTGTGCTCTGAGTTTACTTCCTGAAATTTCTGGTTTGGGTGGTAAATGCATCACTCATTAAGAATTAGTTTATTAAGAAAGATTGAAAGAATGCAGACAGGCTTCAGTCTGTACTGCAGTAAATGGAGTCAGGGAAAGCCATCTGACACTGTTTGCTGGAAATAACTGTGCTCTCCTGTGGCTGTCCAACCCCAGCAATGGTGGGCTCACGTGCCCTTCCTGCAGAAACTGTTCCTCAGGCTAAACCTGTGCCTGACTGGCTGCTGAAAACTTTTTCTCCCAAGGCAGGGATGACTTGACAAATACGTGGACAATCCCAGCCTTCCTCTACCCATCCCAAACTCCAAGTCCAGCCCATTTGTTTTCCACACATTTGTTATGATGCTGTGTATTTTTAAAATACACCCACCTTGGCACTGATTATCTGTGGGGTAGATATTGAGGCTTCAGAGGAATTTAGGGCCACACATGAGCACCTGTGGGAAGAAATGCACCTTTGTACCTCACAAAATAATACTAATATTCATTCCTACTTAGCAATAACCACCTCCCACTCTTTATTTAAAGTCAGACTAAGAGTAGAAGATTCAATCTTCAATGAAAGGCACTTCCCAGGTATTTGAGAAAAGAGTCCTGCAGTCCAGGAGGTGAAAACTGACACTGCTTCTTACCTTCTATCAAAAGCTGTGTTGAAATGTAGGGCCTGTTATTGTATATTTATTCAGACATCAATCACAATCAAGCCTCCTGCTAGTTCATCTGTAAGGGCATTGTAATCCTATTTTTATCAGTTCCTTCCTGTACAACAGACAGTTAAAACAGCATGAGCGGGGGTCACAAATATCTTAATGGGTTCGGTTCCCAGAGATATCGGTGACCAGAGGAAGAGTTTTGCCGAAATTTCTTCCTGAGCTGATAAGGTGGATAAACAGGGCTGAGGTGCAGAGCGAGGGCACGCTGTGGGAAGTGCAGCCCTGGACGGCACCTCAGAGGGGCTGCAGAAAGATTAGGCAGCATTACTTAGAGAAAAACCTTGGGAGCAGATGGAAATAAATGCTACTGTTTGGAAAAGACTTTCTTCCTTTTTACGGGGTGGGCCGAGTCAAGTCTAACTGATTTTTGTAATTAATTTTACTCCTCTTTTTGCTATTTTTCATGTTAAGAATCTACAAGCAATTACTTATTGGAAGAAAATTGAATGTCAATAGTTGGCAACATTTCATTTTTCTAACTTGGGACAGTATGCTGCTGACTTATTTAAGTAACAGTGTAAAAATGTAACACATTAATATTTTTGCACTTTTTTTGTATATACACTTAAATATTTTCTTATTATAAAGTAATGGATTATGCTTTTTAATCTTTTTCATGAATTCCAGCTGTCTTTTGATGCAAATTATTAGAATTATTTTATAAATGAACACAGAGAATGGTTTAAAATACATTCGCTTATCAGAATGAAACTAGCTTAGGACTTCTAAATGCATAAGGAAAAGGTTCATTACAGCAAATTTTATCTTATAAGACAAAACACTACCTTTGTCTCAGTTTTTTGAACTAATCCATTGTTCCTGGTCAAGCCAGTCTTTCAAGATTACAGAGATAATGGACATAGTGTTTTATACTTTGTTTTTATTCATAAATTGCAGGTGGTACTTTTCCTTTTTTGATTCCCATTTTGTTTGGGATTTTTCTTTTTCATTTTAATCAAGCATTAGTATGTACTACTTACATGGACTGAAATAAAAAATACATTAACTTCTAGAAAAGTGGAAATGAATCCTGTAAAAATTTTTCCAGCAAACTGTAATTCCAAGAGTTCATTCAGAGACTTCTTTCAGTTAAGTGCCTTGACTTTTAACTTCAGGAACAAGTATATATTGCTCTCTTTTTTGGATATTAATGATTTTATTATATTATTTTAAGAGTAGACTTCATGTAGGTAGTTACATCTTTAGGGTAAATGTTAAAAATAATTAACTGTTCAAAACAGTAATCATGTACTTTATACAAACTGGAATTTGTTATATAAAAACTCTACAAAAAAATCCATGTTAATTAAATCAGAAATATAAATTTGTCTCACTACCACCATTTGGTTTTTGAATCTTAATTTCTGCTGCAAGTCTGTGAAGAGAAGCCACATGTGAAGCATCTCTCCTACTTTCTGTAGTCTTTTTTCCCCCTATTGTACTAGGGGTGGAAGCTGCTTATGACACTTGGGGTTTATGTTTAGCTACACAATATGAGGAGGTTGCACCAACAATGTGCTGAAGATTTTGAATGGCACTCCACCTTATTTTTTAATTTTACTTGTTAATTATTCTAGTTGTGCATTCCAAAATATCCTTTTCCATGGAAACTTATTTAAAATAATTTGTGCAAGAAAGCAACCAATCAGTAAAGTCTAAAATATTTTTGGAGACCTTTTGCAAGCAATAAAAGAGTAGAGGCGTCAGCATTCTTCCATCATGAATAGTGAAAACTAGCAACAAATAATAATGAGCCATCCCACTCACTGCAAACAAACCCTGCATACATAGTAAGCTAAATTTCAGTATTCTTCTGCTTCTGGAGCTCTGTGATGCTTTCTAGAACACAGCTAATGCAAACAGAGATTTACACGATGGACTTGTGTCCAGGGGCAACTTCTAGAAAGCAGTGCTCTTGACAGTCAGAAGGAGCTCCTGGACATGAATGGTGCTAGTGCTGATGAATTTGGTCCATTGGGGCTGACAGCAAGCAGGGGCTGCAATTCAGTCTTCCCCAGGGTTTTCTCACAGATTTTCTTGTTGGCCTCTTATTTCTACAATGGAAGGTCCCTGTGTTTTTCAGCCTACCTTAAGCTGCACCAGGGGAAATTTAGGCTGGATATTAGGAAGAATTTCTTCACAGAAAGGGTGATTGGGCATTGGAATGGGCTGCCCAGGGGGAGTCACCGTCCCTGGAGGTGTTGGAGAAGACTGGATGTGACACTCAGTGCCATGTTCTGTCTGGTTGACAAGGTGGTGTTAGGTCATAGCTTGGACTCAATGAGCTCAAAGGTCTTTTCCAACCTAGTTAATTCTGTGATTCTGTCACAGGATTGGCCTTTCATACAGAGCAGCATGCTGAATTGTGTATTGAAAACCTTAGATAATCAGAATTTTGTAGCAGCTGACCTTACAACATGGGCAATTAAATCTTTCTGTCTGAGGTTAGTTCAAGAAGAAATTCTATCCATTTAGAGTAATCTAGGTTTTTCTTTTGTTGCTGTTCTTAACTATCCTTTCAAGAAGTATTAATCATTTCTGGAGGTGTGGCATGTAAGTTAATTTAAAAGTTGGTCTGACTTTTTTTTCTCTTCAAGTGACAAGTAGGTGAATATCGGCGTGAGCAAAGAAGTTATTCTAGTTGGAATAAATAGTGGGGGTGGAGGGGGTTGCGACTTTCATATCACAGCCTTCACTTTGGGCCTGATAATATTGCACTTTCTTGTCACCTCATTCTGGTGGTTATATTTCAGGTGAATTCATTTTTACTTCAGCAAAAGCTGACAAGAAAAGGCAAACTTTGTGAAGGAACAGAAACTGCTCATTTTGATATTCTGCCCCAGCAACTAGATTTTTTTCATTAGTGTGGCGATTCCTTAAACCAGCTGCCTTCAAGGTAGCAGAGCAGCACAGGGAGGTCCCTGGGCTCTGAGCACAAGATCCGTGTTGTGCTGCTGCTCTGTGGCTCCCGGCCAGACACAGTGCGCTTGGGGAGGAAAGGCTCATGTTAAAACTGAAAGTAATATTTGCACACTGTGGTTTCTGTGCTCGATTTCTCAAATATGCAATGAGGTTGCTGAAAGTCGGCGGATGAGTCCATCCTGCAAATTGTGGTGTGAAAAATTTCTCTTGTTGCAAGCAGCTCCCCTGAATAAGTGTCTCTAATTGTGTGTTTGTGGAAACACGATCTTGGGTCTCTTCCTGCTCCGTTACTGTGTTTCACCATTCATATCTACTCTTTTACATTTATTCTATGAGGATTTTACGTAAATGATAGGTAACATGCCAGTAATCCTTTGTGTAAAATTTTACTAGCTCTAAACAAAGGTGTTGCTTTGTAAGCGAAGTGTGGTCCAGAGCTTATTTCCGTCTTTCCATTGACTTCACCGAGCATTTTGTCTAGTCTTTCTGATTCCACCTTTATGGATTTCCAATGTTTTAGTATCCTTGTCATTAATGAAATGTGTTTTGCAATAACTCTGCAGTAAATGTCTTGCCAATATTCACCTCAATTAAATCTTGATCCACTTTAAATCGTTGGGCAGACCTCTTCTCAGTGGCAGATGAAGTCTCAGTCTCTGTAAATGACTGTCAGATTTGGGATGAGAAGACAGAGGAATGTTGTTCCCCCCCAAGATAAACAGGGGCTCTGTTTTGATATATTTTGCAGTCAAGCAGAAGTAACTGTATAAACCTTGCCTTGTGTGCCTGGTGTTCTCTAGCTAAAGGAAGCCATTGTGCTCGCGGAGGTTTTGGTAAACACATGCTTAAAGGTTAAATGGTAGATTATAAAACATGGAGAATGGCAAAGTGTATTTACCCATGCACAGCATACGTAGCTCTTGTAAGACAGCACACTGACCCAGGAGGCTTTGGGCAAGGGAATTGATTGCAGTGGCTGTGCAATATTGATACTGCAAAGAGAAGCGTGTCTGGATCTGAACGGGACTGGACTAACGGGCTGCAGTGATTTCACTCTGGTAGTGCCAAAGGAGACCTTTTTGGCTATGAATTAGTATCTGATTTTGGTATCATGCTATAACAAATGGCACTTATTATAAATAAATGTACTGTTCATCATAATGAACTATCAAATAATTACCCTATGTGAACTGCTTTTCATAATTTAGTGTCTTTTAAATATGATAAAAAGTATATCTACTCCCATGAATAGTGTGAGCAGAAGCCCCTGATAATTAAGTCATTTTCTCTTTGGGAAGAATAGAATTACCATCTAAAATATTTATAGGAAATATCTCACTGACCATATCAAGTTCACTTTGATATCACCATTTCCTATAGCTTGAGTTCAACCGCAGTTAAAATACCTTTGCATAACACTAGAAGAAGTTAAAAGTGTTATTGGTCTCTATTTTATCATAAGTTCTATTGTCAAGGATAAAAGTCCCAAATGTACCAAACAGAGAAGAGGGGGGAAGGAGAGCAAAAAAGAGACACTAGATTTTTGAATAAAGAAAATGTCTGCTTAGTAAAGTTTGGGATTGAAATGTAGAAAAGTTGAAATAAAAACCAAGATGACCAAAGGTTTTGGTGCTGAGCAACAAAATTGGCCTAGAACTCACTAGATGCATTTTTCAACCCTGTGGTCCTCTGAGTCTCATCCAAAGCTCATTGAAGCCAATAGGATTTTCCCACTGATCTCAGTAGGCTTTAAATCATGTATTTGATCCTGAAGTTCTTGGACAACAGATGAGAAAAAATTAAATACTGTACTTGGAATTCTGCCTGACTCAGGACTGCAGATTTACATTATAAAATACAGCTTGCAGGGTCAACCATGTCTCCATCTTGATGCCAGCTTGGGCATCTAAATAGCTTATAAAACTATATTGGAGTCTCCAGACCTGTAAGAATTTGAAAAAGGCTTTTTCTTTATGCCTGAAAAGGGTCCATCATTGCAGCTATAGTCTGAAAAGTCGTGTGAATGCTGTGCATAGATGTTTTTCAATATTTCAGTGTATTATTTTAAGAACTTCCTTACATTGAGCAGGTTGTTGGTTCATTAGGCAGATGAAAAAGAAAAGATTAGGGATGAAAGTCAGCTCCCTCTGAAATCAGTAGGATTTGCTCCTCAATTCTGTAAAGACAGGATGTAATTTCAAAAATTAGTTTAGAAGACAAATTTCAATAAAGTTTCATACTAGAGGACTAAATTAATAGAGGACCCTTTTAATTCTGACTGCTTTTCAACCATACAGTTGTTGGAAATGCAAAACAGTATTTGAAACAGCAGGTGAAATTCCTCTGAATTTCTGAAAAACTATCAAAACTTTAAGTAAATAATTTCAATTCTAAAAATAAATTGTTTTCCAATTTTTGCCTGTGTTTGTGATAAGCCCAATACAATCATACTTGAGGAAGGCAGATGGGAAGGGTAAGGGAAACATCTCATCCACACGCCACCTTTATAATAAACCTATTTATAATGTGGGTTGAAGAAGAGAGCTTTTTAAGTTAAATTGTGTGGACTTGAAAGCATCAATGCTGAATATTTTATGTGAAGCTTGTCAAGGGCCCTTACTAAAATAGCTTAAAAGCAGTATCACAGTTGCCTTCTTATAAGCATTGCACACAAGAAACATGCTGAAGGGTTTTCAATATTGCCAGAAGTTGATATATATATTTTTTTAGGTGTCAGATTTTATGTGCTGTATATATACGTGCATGCTCATGTGAACAAACACCTATCTCACGACATTTTTGCAGAAGCTTTATTTGATATAATGCATTATGTCCCTTAAGGTCCAGTAAATTTTTGCATTTGGGGTTGGAGGCTTGATATATTTTTTTTATTTAGAAGTTACAAGGTGAAACTAAGCAAGAGTTCCTCAGCTCCCTGTTTTCATTAAATGAGACAGAAAGCAGCACCTGCAATCCATCCCAGCTGCTTTAAACATTAACCTGTGAACTAATTGCACCCTTTGCAAAAGGGCTTGTCTCTCTCCATTGCCCATAACGGAGCCAAGGAAACTACCAAATATTTGACTTCAATAGCTGAATTTAGCTCCAGTATTAATAGAGTTGCATGTAGCTAATGAAAACAGCTAATGTAGCTAATGAAAATTATATTTGCTCCTGATGCATTGTAAGAAATAAAGCTACCTCTGTAAGGGTATTGTGACAGTGGTTTAAGCACTGCAAAGTGTTAAACACTGTGGAAGACTTATTCCTGATAACAGCCAGCCATTGCTTGTATTTTAAACACTTTGCTAATTCATCTGGCCAAATACACGTTGCAATTAAGCAACTAGGCAGAGACAGAAAAGTAAATACTGCTCTCCCTTTAATAAATTCATATTTGCAGGCAGAAGTTGAGCTGCTCTAACAATCTGATGAACAAAGTTTGGTAGGGCTTGTATGCTTTGATTTGCAAGTGTGTCAAACTACTTCAATGTGCCAAGTCATCATGCTGATTTCATTGCATGATTGTAATTGCATAGCATGTAACGTAGCCTCTTCTCTATATATATGTATAGGTATATATGAAAAAATATATGGACTGTGTTGCATGTATGTGTATTTCTGCATGCATGCATAGAGGTACTGGCCTTGCACGTAGGAGATGTTGAGGCTGTTCCTCTAGTTTTGGGTTTTTAAAGAGTATTTCATTCATGCCTCTTGAATGAGAACTTTCTGAGGAAGTTTTTTTAACCACTGGAGTATTGTATAAATTGAAGTCACCATCCCAGCAGTCTTCCCTTCGCCCTTTTTTCGCTCAGCTGAAGCAAGGGAATGGTAAACTAAGGAAATGGCTCTGGCTATGGGTCTCCTGGGGGCAGGTGTAATCTCCTTGATGCCTGGAAGAGGAAGGTTTCAAATGGATCCCACTGTGCTATGAAAATATATCCCCAAAATATGGTATAACTCATTTATATCACCTCAGTCATGGAAAATTCTGGCCATATGGGGCCTTGGTTTTGTACTTTTAAAGAAAAGAGTTGCATAGATTAACTTCTTCAGGGGGATGTAGCCAAAATATGGTGCAGAACTTGATTTTTACCCGACCTTCTACTAAAAGATTTGTTTCCTAATGCTTATAAAAGAGATCATGGTGACCTCTGGGTGTTATTGTGCTAGTCAAAATGATTTCTTCTGATGGTAAAGGCAGGAGAAGGCTGAGTAACAGCTTGTATTAGAGAATGGATGGCAGCAGGGCCTTATAAAGAGGGCAGCATGCGAAGTTTTAAAGTGGATGTTGCTAATAGAAATGCACTTTTTCATATCTTCTGTGCTCTCAGAAGCAAAGCAATATCAAAGAGCAGGACAGCAAGAGATGACTTATTGAAAAATAAATCATGGGTGAAATTTTGAGCACCGATTTCAATGAGAGCAGCATTTCACACACTGGTGCTGGTGCGGGGTGTTCCTGGGTTGAGGTTGCTGCATACAAATGCTCCCTGCTCCGTTTTAGCAGCACACAGAAGGGGAGTCACTGCAGGGAGTGGCAGCTCTGCCTGTCTCACTGAGGTGAGGCAAACAGGAGCGTTAGAGTGAGCAGTGACTCACGTGGGAGAGAGTAAGCAATATCCAGGTGTTAATTGGTAATATAACCCCATCTATTTTTCTTCTGCTAGTTTTCAGGTCTATGACATGAGCAAGCCTATACAAAGAAGTTGCCTTTTAGAAGCAGAGCAGTATTATTTCACTACAGCAAGTAAAAGGGATTTAGCAAAGTTCACAGTTTGGTCTTGAAGTTGTCCTTAGAACAATTCATTGTATTTAACAGAAATGCATGTTATGGCTGAGAAATGTTACTGTGGTCCCCTCCCTGCTGTCGCTGAAGGGATGTCTGTAGGTTCTGAAATCCCTGTGAGCATGAAGCATCATCTGTTACAAAAATGTTTTCTGAAGGATGTTTATTTTTTTACCACTACCATCTAAGCCTCAGTCTATTAATCCACATAAAATATGTATTATGGCCACATGACTTAATCTTCTGTATCCCTGGGCATTTATTGCTGTCAGTATGTTATAACCTGTGGTAATAAAGTAAAATATATTTGCAAGATTTTACCCTTCATGGTGTTTTTTAATACTGTGAGTACGTATATACATACATACAAAGTTTTCTTAACTCATGCTCTATATTTCAGCCTGCATGAAGTCACATTACAGAGCGTCCCCCTGTTACCATCAATACCTGGGAGTGGGTCAGGAGCCAGGGGCAAGAGTGAATTTTCACATTTGCCAGGCATGGTTCATTGGAGAAAGCAGCTCTGTTGCTTTCTTGTGCCTTTGCTCATCTGTCATTGTGGCAATGCATAGTGACATTTCAAACTGCTAGCATGGAAATAAGATAAAAAGTGTTTGGGACAACTGGGAAATTTCATTTAGACAGAATGTCAGACCCTACTCTCCAGTGAAAATACTGTAGGTTTACCATGTCCAGCTTTGCGATATCATTTGATGTGAAATTAAATCAGAGGCCAGCCATGAACAGGAAAGCATTTGAGCCTGTTCAGTTTTAGTTTGTTGTACAATTCTGGTACTCCTGATCTCTGTGCCTTGCACAGGAGTAAGTTACAGTGGATAACCATTTATAGAGGTGTTTTGAAAGCATGATTCCCACAGAAATGTCTTTTAATTCCTTGCCTTGCCTTGCCTTGCCTTGCCTTGCCTTGAAGTTTGAAAAGTTTGTTAAATCTCCAAAAACCTTATTGTGGCCCTCATTGTTCTTGTGGAGGGAGTTCATGCTGGCTCACACTGATGTTGCTTTGCACAGTAACCTAACACTGATATTTCAGGACAAATAGGCACCAGTGTGGCTCCTGAATGGGTGAGTTACATGTATTTATAAGCTGTTCCATTCATTTCTCTGACATTGAAAAAAGGGTAGGGCTGCTTTCATCCGGCTGCCAACCCTTTTATCTCTAAGGAGGTATCTCAGGAAACCTTTCTGCCTAGGTCAGAATTTCAAAGGGTCCTGTAATATTTTAAAAGTTTAACATCTTAATTCTCATAATTTTAAGGAGAGCGTTTCTTTTCCCACTGAGAAGGCAAAACAAAGCAGCACCGCAAAACAAAAGAGAAACCAATGAAAAAACCTAAAGCAAAACACAGGTTTGGAGACGTGGGGCTTAGTAAAAATGTGTTTAGTGTTACTTCACTTCCTACTATTCAGGACAGCGCATTGTTAGAGCTGATGCAGTGTTTATACACATTGTGGTTATGGCTGTAGTCAGGGCTATTGTTGAAGGATGTTATACAGACATTTATCATAGTATGTCAGTAAACCCATTGTAAAAACGTCCTAGTAGTTAAATGAGGCTTAGATTTAATGAGGCTGTAAGAAAGGACCATTTTTTAATCATACTGTAAATAAGGTTCCTGTGGCAATGTCATTGGGATTAACATGCAGGTTTTCTTTTGTTTCAAAATAAGAGCAATATCTCCATGAAGTTAGGCAGGCATTTTAGCAATACACTCTTGCAAAGCCTTTGAAGCAGGAGATTTTTGGTCATACTTTGACTACACAATGCTTGTAAATGAAGGTGTGACATTACAAAAAATTCAGACCTCCCCTCCAATAATACAATATAGGTAATAAAATCCTAACACTAACAGAATACTGTGGTGATGGCTAAGTAATACACTGTCAATAACAGAAAACCCTCTTCAGTACTTTTTAAAAAGATACTCAGCATAGTCCCAAATTTTTGAACTATTCCATTTGCTAGTAGTGAACTGACTTTAATGGTTTTAACACCACTGCCACTGAGAAATATCAAAATGCGGTTCACAACCATTTAGATTTTACGCGCCAACATGTATTTTTCTTGTAGCTGGGAAAGCAGCCATCTCAAGCTCTAAAAGGTAGTTATTTTAACTACATTTTAGCTTTCTGCATTTATTTTCAATTGAATGTGTTTTCTGTGAAGTGTAGGGGCTGTGCCTTATGTTTAAATTAGAAAGTATGAAAGTGTAAGGGAAAATATCATTTTAACCTTTCAAAAGGGCATTGTCAGCAGGAGAAGGTTTGGACGGGAAGAGTGTCTTTATTGTTTTTGATATATTTCTTTTACAGCAGGAGTGCATTGTTCTCTTTAAGGCTGTAGTTTGATGGTAAAGCTGTGAGTTTTGCTGTCAGAGAAGCAGTTCCTGCCCTGAACAACCATCCTGAGCCCAGTGTCTTCATTCGTCAGTCCCATATTTGGGCTGCTTGAAAATTTGTACCCTGTAAAACCAAGTAACCAAAAAGATCTTCCAGTTTTTGTAGACAAGGGTGTTGTCAGTGATCTCATCTCAGGCTCATCAGTACCACCAGGAGAGGTGCTTCTGGCAGGGAGGAACAGGGGAGGCTCAGGAGAGAAGCAGGAGGTTTTCTAAGTTGTTTTGCTAACAAAAAACAGTACCTTGCTGCCAGCATCTCTCTGTAGACTTTGTAGATGGAATTGTGCTTGTCCACTTGCAAGGGACAGCTGTTCCCCGTGGAGAAGACAGGGCTACCCTGAGCTCCTGCTTTTCCCACAGCCTGCTGAGAGCTCTGGGATGGAGCAGAGCAGCCCTGGAGGCTGTGTCGCTGCAGTCAGAAGCACAGAACTTGCTTCTGAATCATTTCGTTCCAATTCTAGTACTGCTGGCTTTAAGAGGAAGACCCAGATAATGGAGAAAAGAAGAAGAGAATTCAGGATGAGGATATTGGATCCATGGCAGCAGCCAAAACCACTTTTTCCACCAAGAAAAATTTTGACTCAGCTGGGGACTTGCATGTCCTGTTAGTGTCCGAGGTTTGCCTATGGCAACATATTTCCTTTCAGCTGGCTAAACCTTTTTGGGGGCTTTGCTAGAGGTGTGATTGCAAGTGCTTTATCCTACAAGAGTAGATTCCTGCAGCTCTGTATTTAGAAAGCTATTTAATGTTAGCTCTCTATTCATTTGGAAATAATGGTGTTGGGGGGGGGGGAAATAATTAAAATGGCTTCAGAAAGTAGTTAATTATAAAGCCTACCATGGCCTGAAGAATAAAATAC
The DNA here is from genome assembly GCA_013397795.1 of Orthonyx spaldingii. NCBI lineage: Eukaryota > Metazoa > Chordata > Aves > Passeriformes > Orthonychidae > Orthonyx > Orthonyx spaldingii. The sequence continues at coordinate 222,799 of VZTJ01004376.1, read as the reverse complement.
ATTGCAGACTGAGAAATCATGTAGGGGTGCATTAGTAAAATAATTAATTTAAAATTTTACATATATCACCCACACAGCAAATGCTTTGGCTGCTGCTGAAATGAGTCCAGTGCCCTTCAAAAACTGAGCATCTCTTCTATCTCCCACTCACTCCCTTTTAGATATCCTTGTTTTCTTCTTTACTCTGGGAATGCATTTTGCATTAAGAACATCAGTTTTGGAGAAAGGCTTAGGGCAAGAAATTAAATCCTCGCTGTGTTTGTTTTAGCATTATCACTGTGTTTTGTGGGGCCAGGGTTGAACTCATTGAGGTGCACAGACCTGACTCCTGCCTGAGCTGTGCTTCCTTCATCTGGTGCATCCTGCATGGATCTGGCTCAGGTACTGTCAGCTGTTGTGCTGGTCTTGGGCCAGATGTCTCTCAGAGGGTATCAGTGGTGTGCTGGCCTTGCACCACCATGGCCTTCCATCAAGGCAATCCTTTAAGTTCAGCACTCTTGTACCAAATTTAGGGTTTTTTTCTGTGCCACTGTGCTTGCCTAGGAGACAAGCCAGGTAGAAGTTAATTATTGCAAGGCCTCACCTTTAAGTGCAGGAAAATAGCTGGCGGGTTTTGGTATTTGAGGGCAAGGGGTAGTTTGGTTTGGATTTGGTTTTTTTTTAATTTACTTTTGAAGAAACCAGAGTGTGTCCTGTGCAGGCTCAGGTTCTGTGTTCACACCCAACCCCTTCCTGTGCTCAGTAACTACCATCAATATGTGGGGATGCCTGCCTCTTGTCAGTCTAATTTCTGGTTGGTGCAGGTTCTTGACATACAGTGCTTTATCAAACATAGGCTGCTTGGCACCTATTACTACTGATCTCAGCATTGCTAATAAACAGCAACATCAAGGCCATATTTTCTGGTTCCTGTCAGACCACTGCTTTCCTGGGTGAAATAAAAGTCCCATTAACATGCTCCTCCTCATCGGTTCTGACAGTTTGATTAATTAGGCCCCCTCTTTAGATGACCTCTGCACTGACACGACAAGGAGGTGAATATAAAATGAATAGTTTGCCCACATAATGGCCTACTGCAAGTTTCAGATTTTCATCAGATCAGACTGAAGTCTGGGGCCTATATTAAAACCCCCAGTGTACAGCAATATATGGCTGTGTGTTATGAACCACAGGCTTTACAGCATGCTTAAGGAATTAAAACCAAACCAATCCTAGCCATCCTGATATATTGACTTCTTCTCTAAGAATTAATCTTTCCTTTACTCTCTTGGCCATACAATACAAATCTAATTCATTTACATTATCAAATAAAATGACCTTTTGTTTTCAAAGGGTTTTTTATTGCCAGAAAATACAGTATGTTAACTCTGTGGTTATTCAGCCTCCCATAAAACACTAATGTAAAGCCATTATTCTAGTGCCACTCTATTTAAATGTCAGTCTCTCTTCCTATTATAAAACACCAGTTCATAGGCTGGTAACTCATCAGTAAAAAATTTACTTCAGCTGAGAACTTTTAGTATGAGCTCACAACTTTTCTTTGAATGCATCGTTTTTAAAAATATGAGTATATATTATCCCAAGGGATGAATATGTAATTGTGAAACTCCAGCATGGCCGGAGCACCTCTCCTATGGAGACAGGCGGAGAGAGTTGAGGCTGTTCAGCCTGGAGAAGAGAAGGCTCCAGGGTGACATTCCAGCTTTCCAGTGCTAACATGGCTACAAGAGAGCTGGAGAGGGACTTTTTATAAGGGCATGTAGTGACAGCACAAGGGGGAGTGGCTTCAAACAACAGAAGGTAGGTTTAAATTAGATACATGGAAGAAATTCTTCACTGTGAGTGTGGTGAGGCCCTTGCACAGGTTGCCCAGAGAAGCTGTGGCTGCCCCATTCAGGAAGTGTTCACGGCCAGGCTGGATGAGCCTGTGAGCAACCTGGACTAGTGGGAGGTGTCCCTGACTATGGCAGAGAGTTGGAACTAGGTGGGTTTCAAGGTCTCTTCCAACCCAAACCATTCTATGATACTATGGTTTGTAGCACCACAAACACCAGTTGTTGCCCACTGCATGGTGCCTCTGACTGGAGCTGCTGCTTTGTGGCTCCAGGAGGAGCACTTTCATCAGCGTTTTGAACTACACTGCAATCCACTAGGAGGCAACTCAGGCTTTTCATAAAATCTGGAATTTTGACTGGTAGTCACTAAAGCCATCTTCCCTACTTCATTGTTCTGCTGTTTGTTTCCACTTAATTATGTTCCATTAACACTCCCTTGAGAGGAATTAGGTGCTGCATGTGGCCTCAGAGAGATGTGGAGTCAAATCTGCTCTCCCTCAAGGTGAGAACTGGGACAAGCATGAATAATATTTTGTTGATCAAGTGATGTAACTGACACAGATGTAGTAGTTCTGCAACGCTGGTTTCTAATCATTCTATTATTAGAAATATTATTCTATTATTATTAGTTTTTTTCACCAGAGGAGTCAAATTAACTCTCCTTCAGTCTGTGGTAATCTGTGTCTCCCACAAACCTCGTTGAAAGGACAACATGAAGGTGGGGGAGCTTAAAATGAAGTGTTGTGTAAATGACCCAATTGTAATCAGAGTTCCTTGTTTAATCTTGAAGGCAACAAAAACGAGTGACCCATTGCTTAAACAGATCCTTTTTAATTAAAATATTGCTCTGTTTACCTCTGTGATGCCGAATGCTCTCTCCAGTCTTTCAGCTGCTTCTTTTTTCATGACCCTTATGTTTTTCCTGTCAATCTCTTCTGTCATTTTTTTTCCCTTTATGTTCATCTGTTGATCAAGTAGCTGCATTACTTTAATTGATTTGCTGAATTGGCTCATACATAAGACAGCTCCTCCAGGTAATAACCTGAAAATGTTTGCTCATATTACTGTGGCCATGCTTGAGTGCTGCAGCACTTGGAGTTCTCATTGGTTTGGGAGTGCATTGTGCCATTTCTACAAGTTGTTTTTCAGTTTCCCTGATACAAGCAGAACAGCAGGGAATGAATGTATTTTTTTATATATATATATATATCTATATATATATATATCAATACAAGTGCACATGTTATATGCATCAGGTATACATCAGGTATAGGATTTTCTGTTTGTGTGAACTTTGCTTGCATTCAAGTCTCCTGAGGCTTCCTGAGCTGAGAAGGAGGTGTGATATCCATTTTGGGATCCATGATCATCCCTTTCCCCAGATGACTTTACAGAAAAAGTTGCTTGGTAGACAGAATTTGGCAAATAAGGCAGCAGTGTTTTTTGATGAAGACTGGACAGGAGCTAGTAACTTTCCCTTCCTGCAGACTCCAAAGCTGGATCATGGGTTTCAGTAAAGGTGAAATTTTGAGTATGCCAGATATTAAATTTCTGCATGAAGCAAGGGCTGTAATAAATGAAGACAATGTCCCAAATCTGCACAGCTTTTAAATAAATGACACTTCCTAAAACTTATAATTAAACAGTAAACCAGTAAATTACGGCTTAAGATCCAGCCATGATATTTTATACTGTACATAAATGCCAACTAAGCATGTATTGTGACACTGGAAACTTAGTTTTCATCTGGTTAGTGAGGGTAAGCAACTTTGCATTCAGCTTCAAGAATAACCTGGAACGGAAGGTAGCACAGACTTCAGACAAACAAGAAATGCTGGGAGTATCCTGTGACCTAATTATAACTAACGGTTTCCGTTCTTTTCTGTAAGTATTCAGAAGATTATGTTACAAATTCTTGCAATTAAATATTGTGGGCTCTGTGTGTCTGGAAGACTTAATATATGTGAGCCTTGTTTGGTTTTCCTACCAGGCATTCTGGAAAGTTTCAGTTTCTTATTGAGGAATGCTAACCAGCATTTTGAGCAAAACATAAATAAAAATAGTGTTGATATTTATAGATAAACACAACCATCTGGCAATAAGCAATCTCAGTGCCTTAACTCATTGGAGTAGTTAGGAATATTGACTTATTGGTAAAGACTAATAGTGAAAATTATGGAGGGCAGAATTCCGTGTCTACCATCTGATTCACTTTATTTACGTTACTTAGACATATATTCTGGCAAATTTATTCTTGGGTTAGCCAACCTAGTTCTTAACAGTACCTCTATAAACAGTGTTCTGTCTAGACTGTACTGAGCCTATATTATTTATTACTTGTAAAGCACTTGAAAGAGTTTTTTAAAGCCTTCAATTCCTGTTATTGTGATGTAGATTCGTGCTTAGTGTGTTTCTTTGGGTTTGTTTTGTTTTATTTATTTTTCAGAAACAACAAACTGGTTTGATAACTCTGGAAATTAGAACGGGAAAAGCATGGGCAACTAAGACATCCGGAACATAAAGGCACAAAGACCCAAACCCTTTTCTTCTTGATGTGATGTGGTAGAGTACATAGCACATAGTGTGCTATATGGAAAATTTTAAAGCAATGCAAGAGCAAAATCTGGCTCTTATTGAAGTGCACTCTTTGAGAGACTTCGTGACTTGGAATCTTTTTAGGTGTGTACTAACCATAGTTTTACTGTGAGAGGTTGGCTTCTGTTGATGGGTTGCATCCTTAAAGTGGCTCTAAGCAGAGGTGATATCTAGTAGATATTCCTGAAGCATAAAACTGCAAGTCTCTTATTTTCAGTGGATTATATTTAGAGGACAGCAGAATGAGAAAAGTGAATTCTTTTCAGGTAGCCCCTCTACTGCTTTTATTCCATTATCTGAGCCTGGGGTTTGTGCCATGGCCTGTGGCCATAGTGACATCACCTAGGGTTTCTCCCTGTTTTTTTAGTCAGGATTCAAATTAATAGGGCTTGTAAAAGCTGGAGCTGGTACATGAACCAACTGTATGAAGTTTAATAAGGGCAAGTGTTGGATTCTTTCCCTGGGACAGGGCAGCCGTGGTTGTGTGTATGGACTGGGTAGGAGAGGCTGGAGAGCAGCACTGCAGGAAGGGACGTGTGGGTGCTGGTCCATGGCAAGCTGAATGTGAGTCAGCAGAGCCCTGGCAGCCAGGAGGGCCAACCCTGTCCTGAAGGGCATCAGGCACAGCATCACCAGCCAGGCAAGCGAGGAGATTGTCCTGCTCTGCTCTGAGCTGAGGGGGTGGCCTCACCTCCAATGCTGGGGGCAGCTTTGGGCCCCTCAATATAAAAAAAGATATAAAACTATTAAAGAGTGTCCAAAGAAGGGCCACAAGGATGGTGAAGGGTCTGGAAAGGAAGCTGTATTACGAGTGGCTGAGGGCACTTGGTCTGTTCAGCCTGGAGGAAATTGAGGTCAGACCTCATTGTGGTCTTCAACATCCCTACAAGGGGAAGAGGAGGGACAGGCACTGATCTCTTTACTTGTGACCAGTGATAGGACCCAAGGGAATGGCCTGAAGTTGTGTCAGGGGAGGTTTAGGTTGGATATCAAGAAAAGGTTCTTCACCCAGGGGGTGATTGGGCACTGGAACAGGCTGCCCAGGGAAGTGTTCACAGCACCAGCCTGGCAGAGTTCAGGAAGCATTTAGACAATGTTCTTGGGCACATGATGGTATTCTTGGGGTGTCCTACACCAGGCCAGGAGCTGGACTTTGATGATCCTTGTGAGTCCCTTCCAGCTCAGGATATTGTGTGACTGATGATGGGTGCATGGGGGGTGGTGGCCCCTCTGAGCACCAATGAGCTGGTACATTTGTTTGGTGGCTCTTAGGGAGTCCCTGGCCAAAATTCACCTTCCCTGTAGGTCTCATTAAATGTTACTTGTATTAGGAGCAGTACAGGCTGCAAATATAAACATATATAAAGGTGCTGAAACACTACATAAAAATATGTATCTGGAATTGCTCTGGTCTCTGGCATTAATTAATGAACAAGCCATCACATCTGTTGACCTGCATAGCCTTTTGGAGGAACTACAGAGACTTTATCAGTGCTAAAGAATTCTGTTTTAAGGAGTATTCCAAATAATTAAATATCTAGAGGCTGTTTCTTAGGAGCAAGAACCAATTTCATTAATAGGGCAGGTTGACATAACTACTTTGGAGTATTTTATTCGTTGTACTAACTTATATCTGGCAACATTTCTTTCATAATTCACTGAAATGTAGCTTATTTGTTTTAAAGGCAGACATGTTTCTGTTAATATTTTCCAAATCCTGCTTTACATATATATAAATATATAAAATATTCAACAGAAACTACTAGATGTAATTAGACCTGTTCAGATTTTGCTTTTTTGCATGTCAAACACACAGACTACCCCAGTGGATTGAAAATATGCACTGTAAAGTGTGTGTTGGGGAGAGGTCTCTACTTTTTTTTTTTTTTTTTTTTGCTCTACTTTAATGTATGTTGTCATTACAGAAGCAGGACTGCTAGTAAAAGCCTCTCCCAGACTGACCTGGGGTGGAAGCTTTGTCAATTTACATTTCCTGCACAGATAATAAGAGGAATGTAGAAAATTAATTTAAGATGTGGTAGATGTGGTACAACTAGCATATTATGATCACACTTACTATAAGAAATTGAGCATCCAAGCATCATTCTTTAACATGCACAGTTGTTGAACAAAATTGAATCAAAATTTCAGACAGCTGCTCTTTTTTTTCTTTTGTTTCCTCTTTCCCCTGGCATGTCCCTTGGAACAATTCAATTTATATTGTGGTGAGCTTCAGGACCAGAGAGCTCCTTCCTTTAGACAGATATTTTAAGATTTTCTGTTTTTATGAAAACCACAAAATTTTGTCATAAAAACTTGACTCATTTAAATTCTTTTCAGTATGTAGCATCCTTTGAGGCTTCAAGGGTGCATGTACCCTGCACAGGGATGCAGTATGGCAATGAAGGGGTAAAGGTGCTCACTTTGGGATGAGAAGCAGTTCAAGTCAGTCCAGGATGGTACTCCATAGGTCTGAACTGCTGCCACGGTGTGACACCACTGCCATGTGGGGAAACACAGTGTACTTAATGTATGGATCCATTTGAGGCTGGCGCTAACTTAAACCAGGTCTATCCTTCAAGCCATCCCCAACTATATGCAGCACAGAAATATGCAAGATCTAATACTTGCATCTATTAGTAGGCCTTTGTAATTCTGTTCTTTTTAAAAGTAGAATGAAATTAGCCCTTGAGTCAAGTTTGAATTATTTTCATATTTTTGGGATATTAAAATATCTCCCAAATCTCATTAAGTAAAGCCCTAAATAAAATAATTGCAATACAGTTAGGGATTGGAAAACCTCAGAAGGTTTGGAGGAAATTTCCTCTTTGAGCAATTCAGATACTTAAGCCAAGGTTGTCTGGATCATAAACTTGAGAAATTCATCTACTCCCTTCCTCTCCTTTCCAGTATCCACTGGCTTCCTAGTGGTGTCCACTCCTCTGCTTCACTGTGTGTTCTTTACAGCTGTCCTCTGAGAGCCCTGTGCTCTGTGTCCTGCTGTCCTCAGTGTATTGTGATCCTCCATGACATTACTGGTGTTTCAACCTCCTGCCTGTCTGCTCCTTTGCTCTCAAGTTTCTTAAACCCTGGTGTATTTTTATGTGTTCCTTTACTCAATTTCTTCTGATTTTCTTTTTATTAAAGCACATGTTTCCCACAGATGAGTTTTCTTAAATACTGTCTGTGGTGTTCTGGTATTGTTAACACAAAACATGTGAACTGAATAGACAATCCTCTGCCAAAAAGGACCACTAACCATTCCAGACACAGGGTAGAAGATGCCAGTGATGGGTGTGGACCATCAGAGAAGAGAAATGGGAAAGGTAGTGAAAGAAGTGAAAGGTATCCACAGAGGTGGCAGGCTTTAGATTTGGGGACCAGAGCTCAGTTCCCCATCAGTAACAGCTGGGACAGCCTGGAGGCAGCCAGGACAGAGATGTGCAGACATTGAGAGAGGAAAGATGCAGGAGGGAATTCTTTTCATGTACCATTTTCCAGCTGCATGGCTGGTTAAAGCTGCACTTGCTCCTATCCTGTTCCTGTTTTATGTGATAATCTGGTCCAGATCAGCACGTCCATGGAACATGATGTACGGCAGCAGTAAAGGTCCTGGATTTTTCTTTCCTTTTATAGCTCTCACATATCCAGGCATGGATCTCTATCTGACAGGAGTTTAAACTAAAACCCGCACTGACCAGTTAGTACAGTCTGAGGTAAAAATTGAGAATGACTTGGTGCAAGGAGTATGCCAGGTCACACTGGCTGGTGAGGTGGTTCTGCAGCTTCTCATTGTGAAGGACTGCTTCCTAGGGAAAAGGCACTGCATGGGCTCTTTCCCTCCAAACATGGAAGATGGGGAGTCGTGCTTCTCAAATGCTGTCTCATTTAGATAACCAGCATTTAGAGGTTATAGACTGTAAATTAAAAGAGAGAGAAAGGGAAAAACTGCAAAATAAAACCAATCAAAACCACCAGCAGATGATGAGGTTTCAGGTTTTTCTAACATTGTAAAAATAGCTGTCTGTGTTTTAGAGACTTCCCAACTTAAATGCAGGTTGGCAATAAGGAGGTACATATAGTAACATGGCTAACATAATTGCAGTACTGATAATTCACTTTTGTGAGAGCTTCAGCTGTTTAAAGATGCAGGGTAAGCAAAATCCCAAGGAACCAGGCTCCGTGATGCTTCTTTCGGTTGTGTGTTATTATTCTCGCTTTCTAAATGGGACACTGAGACACAGCAGGTGAGTGCTAGTGGGAATGACATTCAGCTCGAGCCCCCAGGCTGTGCCTCTTACTGATGTCACAACACTGCATATAATGAGCACATTTAGGAAACAATTTAGCCTGTACCATTTCCTGGTGGTTGTTACATTATGAAAAAGCATTTGAATCTTCACTATAAAAAGGAGCTTAACCAAAAAAGTACTTTTGTGGCACCGAAGGCAAGTTTCAGAGCCTTTCCAGAAGCTCTTGTAAAACGTGCTTCCTCAATCCATTGTGCGCTTGCCCTGCTCAGTCTTTTGTCTTGGTGATTATACAGGCTCTCCTCCCTGCCCTTGTCCCTGTTTGTGTATTCCTGGTGGGCACGCTCTGTGCGCCGAGTGAGTGGCAGCAGGGTCCTGGCAAACTCCTGTGTGCCTCTCCTTCTCCCTGCACAAAGGTCACTGTTTGTGACTGTTTTGTCACTCTGCAGTCTGGTCTCTGCTGCCCCACTGCACGGCCCCAGTTTTTGCCCAGGACTGGAACAGACACCTTGGGAATGTGTTTGTAGGACAGACCCACAACTAAGCAAGTCTAGGAGTGCACATCCATGTCCTGTCCCACGATTTTTGTTCTGCTGCTGGAACCATCTCCCTCCCTCACAAGGCAGGTCTGTGTGTTCAGTTTGAATGCTGATAAAAATAGACAGCATTTCGTTATTGTTATTGGTTGTGTGGAAATGCTTCCCACTGTGATGCCTTTTAGACACTCCCTCAGCTGCTATCCTGTGGAAGGAGACAGACTGAGATTTTTGCCTCCTGTGCACTTTACTCATTGGATTAAGGATAAAATTGAAGCTTTCCTAAAAGACCGAGTAGCCTTAAAAATGAATGAATACTTGGGACTGAAGACCCATGAGATAATTTATTTTTTCTAATCCTGTTTAGAAGTAACTATTGAAATAAATGGATTTACTGGTAGAGTTAAGAGGAAAATGTGAATCTGGAAGGTCTCATTGTACATTTACCTTTTGAGTTGTTGAACTCTGAGGATCAGGTAATTAAATTCATGAGTCAGAGAAAAGATGAAAGTAGGTTGTAGGAGTTACCATCCTTTAAAGGTGTTAAAGTTCCAGAAGGAGTTGACATTTCTGTGTTACCTGGATGAACTTGGATGTGGCTTTGTGTCTCCTTTCCTCATGTGATAGCGTTGCTTCTGAGGTGGATGCACCAAGGAGCAGTTGTGATTTTTTGTGTCATGAAATGATGCTTCATCACTGTGCTTTTTTTGTGGGTTGGTTTGGGTTTGTTTTGGGGTTTTTTATGTATTTGTAAAATAATAAAGCCATAAAGTCCTTACTTGGGACAAGGGAGAGCTAATCACCTGCTGAAGCTGCAGGTCTCTGCTGTTAAAAGCAGATGGATTTGTGTGTCCTGTCCAGGGGTTCTCCCAATGCACCTGCAAAAGAAGGATGAGTCTTGTTGGGAAGCTCAACATTCCCTTCTTCCTGGCATTATGTCAAGTAATATCTGCATCTCTTGCAGTGCAAGGTGTGAAGATAATTTGCAACCTCCTGCATAAGCATTCTTTTAATTGCAGAAAATATAGCTCCAAAATGCCAGGTGGAGTGGGATCTGTGGGGATTCCTGTGTAGAAATGAAGAACTGAGAAGAGCAAGGATGGGCCAGGTGTCTGCCTTTCATGAGGATATTCCCTGTGTCACATCTGGTGCCAGCATAGCTGCTCTCCCTAAGTGATAAGGAAGCTTTGCAGTCAGGCGAGGGCTGAGCTGTCAGGTGAGCCGGGGATCCAGCATTACTGTGACGGTTTGGTGGCATGTGAGGGATGCTGTGAAGTGTGGCGTGGTTCTGAGGAGCAGAGGTTCAATTAGGTTCTCCTGCACACAGGCTGACATCGGGTATGAGGATGTGTTCTGGTCCATCAAATGTAAAATGACAAAATCATTTGTAATCTCTCATTACCAGTCCCTGCAGGTTTTCCATCTATGCCTCCCTTATGGCATTGTTCAACAGCCAATAGCTTTCTGCTCTTGCCATCTATACTTAAAAATGAAGTTTTTGGAACTAACTGAAATCTTTTACTTAGAGATCCATAGGAAAAAGAATTAGGTCAGATCTGAAATATTGCTACTAATTACTAAGTAGCCTTAATTAATTATTTGCACTTGATTGCAACTTACCGCAAGCGGGTATGTGTGCTTTTGCCCTCTGATTCTCTCTCCCACCCCATGGGAGGTAATGAGCAAAGGGCTGTGTGGTGCTTGGTTGCCAGCTGGGGTTAAACCATGACAGTGCACCCAAAGTTCATTATCTATGTTTCTTCCTAGATAGGAAGTGGTTTCTCACAGTAAGTAATCAGCTTGAAGATATCTTGCAGAAGGCACCTAACTCTGTGCACAATTCTTTTCTTCTAAATTATTTAGAAGTTGAGAGTGACTCTATTTACCTCTTCTGTATGCAAAAAAAGGCACTAACAGGAGTAAAATATCCCTTTCTGATATCCCTTGATAGGACGCTACCTACCTACAGTGCAGGCTTTGTCCTTCCTGCACGTATTTAGAGTTTGCTGGGATAACCAGCTGCTCACTGTCCACTCATGGGATTCCCAGCACATGAACCCCATTCTCGTCTTCATTGCAACAGAGCAAACATCAGGTCACCTTCCTTGTGATCTCGTCTAAACCTGAGCCTGTGCCATACAGCTGTTTTGCTTTTTGGTGGTGTTCTGAACACATGCTTGGCTTTCTGGTAAGGCCTGAACCCCCTCTGAAAGGTAGAAACCCTCAGTGTGCCTGGCCAGGGTACAGTGCTGTCAGGGAATATGCACTGTTTCATGTTTTAAATGCCTGGAGCCTAAATCTGTAATCCAGGTGTTCTTCCAGTCATGCCTGCTCTTCTCTTTGATTTATCCATTTTGTGTGGAAATCTTTAGTATATTAAATAAGTACTTGACCATTTTTTTTTGTGCATGTGCTGCATAATGAGGAAGGTTTCTCAAAAGTTTTCTTGCAAGTGGATTCCCATGTGGTGCCTGTTAGTCACAGCTAATTACAGAGGTTGGTGAATGAGGAATATATCTGAGCTCATGTTCCCCTCCTCCTCTTTCCACAGTGCTTCAGAAGAAAATAAAATAAAATTTCTGCAGACAAACCCAGGTTTTTCTGTGGTCGTAGTCTCCAAAGAGCTCCAGAGAAATCACAGATGTGGTTTCATGTTTCAGGTTTAACTATGTTGTAATAACTACAGTCTTATCTGCAGGAGAAATGCAAGTGGGGAAAGAATCATTAATTGACAGTGAAAAGTTTGACCCAGGCTCTGTGTATTTGTTTGTTTTAAGCAGCTGAATGTTTAGCGAAACAATATTTTAACTTCTGACTGCAACCCTGAAGGTTACAATAATCTCGATACGTTAAAACCTAGGAATGTTATAGGAAAGGAAATTTAGTTATATGTTTCAGGAAGGCCAATCCTAGAAAAGCAGAAATTCTTGTGGTTTAGTTAAAGCCAAGACACAACCTGCAGTTTTAATTCAGCTGCATACAAGCCTCCTGTGAAGTGCACTGACCTCGCTTTACAATACAGGAAGGTTTTTAGGTGCTTCAGTGGGTGCAAAGTAAGGCAGCTGTGAGAAGTGAAGCTTCATGGCTGAGCACATGAGGAACCCATAGCTCACATAAAATGTTTGACTAACATCTAATTTTCCTATCTTTTGTTAGTGTTCATTCAGGAAGTCTGCTAGCTTGAATGAGTTCCTGTGTGTGTGTAGTGTAAGTATTATTCAGCAGGCCTACATGGGATATGTCTATTATTTGTTACAAAGGCACCAGTGACCTTCTTGCCCCTATATTAGCATCGCCTGCTGTTTTTCCATACTGCCGATTGTCAGGAATGCAGGCCATCCATATAACTGGGTATAATCCTCATTAGTCAAATGATTGTCTCAAAAACCCAAAATGCTTTAATTATAAAAAAAAAAAAATTAGGGATGTAATCTCAGTAGGATATTCCCACATAAATGCATATTCAAGGCTGGAAGTATGAATAATTTAGTGGGTAGAGGAGACAGATTACATACTGAAATTGCATAGGACTCTAATAATCTCTGGTTTTAACAGGTATGGGTTTTTTTAAGGTTGGTTTGTGGTTGTTTTTTGCCCCCAGTTTTTGTTTTATGTTTTTCAGAACTGCAGTACACACAAGACTTCAGGCGTAGCTTGAACTTTCCGAAGTATGACTAGGGCTAGGACAGGAGTATCCTACCTAGAAAACAAAGTCTGAAACTCTTGCCTGAGCTCTAGGAATGGATGGATTCCTAGAGGAACACATATGAATGAAAACTCTTAAAATTAGTACGATACTAAGAGCTGTATAAAAGGTTATTAGTGACAAATGTAAATATTCCAATATTTCTCCAGAACAATCGCTTTGTGTACTTATTTGATAAGGAAAGGCTATATTATGATATATCTGTATCAAAATTATATATGTTACATGTTGAAAAAGTTATCTGTTGAAAAAAGTGTACTTGTCACGGCTGCACACTTGGGTTGTTGGATAAACCAGTGACTCAGAACAACTCTTATGCTATGGTAGAGAACACCGAGGGTATCAGTTTTCCTTAAGAAATACTAAATTAATTTTAAATGATAAGATCTCTTTCAAAAATCATTGTGAGGCTAAACATTGTGTGACGGAGATCTCTAGGAGGCTCAGGAGTTCAAAACCAAGTTGGGTGACCAGTGTTCCGGTATTAAAACTGTTAAAAGGAGCAAGTTTGAGTTTAGTGAAATGCCGTAGCACAGATGGTGCTTATAGCTGCCACATCATGCATCTTGTTGAACTGTTACTCCTGCCCTGTGCTGGGAGAAATCGGTTTTTGACTCCAAAAAAATTTTTTGGTTGTTTTGGTAGTTAGCATAGGAACGGAGTTCTTATGTTCGAACATCCTCAAACTTTGATAAAAAGCTTTAGATTTAGACTGTTATTTTAGAGTTTTTTCTTTTCTCTCTAGTGAGTAAATGCCCCCAGGGCTGAATACTCTGAAGTACAAAAATAACATCAGACATTAATCTAAATTCAAATGTATACTTTTAACATATGTATGTATTTGAATCAGTGTGTTTTAGAGACATCCCCTTCAAAAAGGCTGTCTACAAGTAATCGCTGAAGCACAGAAATTGTTTTAATTCAGAAACAAATTGGAGAAGGGAAGAGATTTTTGTTTTACACTGATGCGGTTTGTCTTATTTTCCCCAAAGGACACCATGGTTTAATGGATGGGGCTTTAATCTACCCAGAGGTCAGTCTTTGCTAGACAAGTGGAACCTTATTCCTGAGGGAATTGATATACTAATGACACATGGACCTCCCCTTGGTAAGTGAAACAAAAGTTCTGTGTGATTTTTTTGCATGAGAATTTTACTTTCAAAATAAGCACAATTTAATAATGCGAAGGATATACTGTAATTGCATCCGAATTCAAAACTATGGATTAAAAACCTTCTTGAAAGAAGTGGAAAATGATGGTTTGGCTTAGCTGATCTGTTGAGTTTCCATAAAAAACTTGATCTTTTTTATTACATTCAAGCAAGGGAAGATCAAATATCTGACTCCATAACCATTATAGTTTGACGTTTTATTTAAGAATAGTACTCATCTGTCAAGCAGTTTCCAATCCCATATGATTTTTTAGAGATTGACTAAAACTTTTGAAACCTTTTCTCACTACAATGTCATGTTATTTTAAGGTTTGAGAGTAGCAGTCAAGAGTTTAGAACTATGTAGTCACCTACTCTCCTTGATAACGTCCTTGTAAACTTGGAATATTTAAGAATAGTTTTAAAGGTATTAATTGGCTTATAAAAAATTTGTGAAGGAATAAAATTATGTTCTTAGATAATAGTTCCTTGCTTGATCTAATGACAGGTGAACACCAGCCTATGAATGCATAATTTGTTTCTTCATTAGGTAGCTAAAGTTTCTCATTTAGTTGAATTTTGCTTGTCTTGCCAATATGAGTCATTCACTGATCTCCGTTTTAACTCTTAAGATCTAAACTAAGTTCTGATAGTCTCAAAAAGACACCAGGACACGCATTCAGCAGAGGCAGGAGTACTCAGTTTTGGACTCAGTTTTGGCATAACTGAAGTCGTTAAAGCCCACACTAAAACTTTGGAAAGTCCCACTATCCTTTCTCCATGCTGTGCCCCACAAGGTAGCATCACATATTATTTACTGCTTTTCTTTGAGACACGTGGCCAGCAGGAGGGACTGTATTTTAAGTATTTCAGTTGGGTTTACAACAACTGAGCCTTTATAAATATGTCTTACCGGGATGAGGAAGTGTGGCAGTCTCTTCATTACCCTTGCTGTGAGAAGACTGATCTTGTCAGGGTTTTAGTAAGGTCCTTGAATCCAAGGGGTCACTCAATCACAGGAAGTCACTGAATCACAGTCACTTACTATATTCACGGTAGTGAATATAGTTAAATCTTCTCAGAATTGCATGGTGCCATTATAAACCAGCATTTTAAGTGCTTCCAGGCTGGCTCAGTGTTCTCATAGAGCTTCTTGGTGACCATGAAGTCAGGAATTAATGTGTGCTTATGTTTTTTTAACACAATTAAGTTAGGAGTCAGCAATCTAAGCAAAGCTAGGGAAAAAAAATCCAGAAAGTTTTTGGCCAAAGTACTTACTGCTCCTTTTATATTCTGGTTAGTTTTTTAATACTACTTAGAGAATGTTCTAAGATGATCAGCAAATTCCCTTTTAACCTTCCTGGAGCTCCCAGCGTGCTGCTGTGTTTAAGCAGTGACACAGCATCCACTGACAGCAAAGCCACCGGATATTGCAAGCCAGGGCCTTGAATAGCACTCTCTTAATAGCTTAATTCTCCCAAAGAAGCAAAAAAAAACCCCGCAAGCGTGTTTATAATGTTTCATGGGTGCTGTTTTAAATGGGTTATTCATCCATCTGCTCTGAATTGGGTTCATACAGAAATACTGTGACGCTGCAGACACTAATGAGTGCTTTAATTGAATAAGCATGCTTAAATTTTGTGTTTGAAGGAGATAATGAAGTTCAATTTCAAAAGGTTGGCACTGTATCTTAACTACAGACACAGATTTGGTATTAGTACTGTGCCTAAAATGAGGAGCTCTAGGTCTCGGCCTGCATGATAATATTGACAAAACACTGCTTTTTAAATAAATGTTTACTTGTTTACTTATTAATATTAAGTAAATATTAAGGGAGGTAGAGCCATAACTAGACTCTTTATTCACTCTAAAATTTAGCCAGGTTCATGTCCCAGCATGATTTTGCTACCTAGGATTAACTTGGCACAGGCTGTAGTTATGCTGAAGTCAGTAGAACGGTGCTACAGTTGGACGTGGCTCCTGATTTCCCTTTTACTCCTCCTCGTTCACCTTGCCCTGCTGATCCTTCTCCATGCTAGTTCAGGCAGCAGACTCCTGCAGGGACTGATGTCAGGTTTTGTACACATTTTTCAGTTTATCTGTGGGACCAAGTGGCAACACAGTCAGTTAGCACTGGCTTGTTGGAAGCTGCTTTGCTGCGTTGCTTGAGGTTGGTGACATGGGCTCAGAAGTTACCTGATGCTTGCAGACCATGGTCCTCTGGAAGTTGTGAGAGTCTGTATTTTAAGTCTATGGGGTGGCAGCTGTATTGAGTCATAGCTCAGCTCATTTTCCTGAGTTGTTTCTTTTCTGGAGTAACCACATAGTTGGCTGCTCTAAGAGCTAGGGGAAAAGGAAGAAAAATCTGCAGCAGTGCCAGGAACAAACGTCCTGGGGTTTCAAGGTGGAAGATGAGTTTAAACCTATAGTTTAAAAAAACAAGTCACATCCAGAAAAATATTAATGCAGATGGAGGGAGGAAATCTTAAGGAAGGCAAAGTGACAGTGAAGCATTTCTTAAAAGCCATTGTGTGCTTTAATGGAGAGGTTATGACTGGAGATAATGTAATAAACCCTGTGTGAATTATGACTTCCTGAAAGACTACGTGAAACCTTACCTGAATAGGGAAAATTAATAGTATTGATTGCATTTTGCCTTCAGGTTTTCGAGACTGGGTTCCAAAGGAGCTGCAGAGAGTGGGTTGTGTGGAGCTGTTGAACACAGTGCAGAGGCGAGTAAGGCCCAAACTCCATGTCTTTGGTGGGATTCATGAAGGTAAGGAGCAGTACTATTCCCTGCTTCATCTCAGATTTCAAGAAGCACATTTTGATGGTGTATTGCAAAGGATAATGGCATATTGGATTAAAGTAGGGAGGGAGTTCAGGGAAGTGGTTGCATGCGCCAGCACTTTGTAAATTTATTCCAGAATTAAAACAGACTGTTTCAGGAATGTGTGCTACATTTAGCCACCTACATCTTTCACTGTGCAAAGGTTGTTCTATACAGGTTATTTGAAAGCAATTCAAATTTTGACAAACTTGGTTAGGGAAACAGATGAGATTCCCCACACTCGCAAGCCAAAATGAAAATTATCCCCATTACTCCAAGTACAGGAGCTAAGAAAGGTGCTAGAGAAAAAAGGGAAAATGCGAAGACAACTTGCTGTCTCTGCTCACCTCCCTCAGGGTATAAGGAGAAGCAGAAAGGAGTGCATCTTGAGTCAGGCATCAGGTGGAGACACTGCCAGAACTCACTATGCGTACATTTCTAAAAGCACCCTGTAATGCAGTCTGTACTCTGTGTGTTCCCCTCCAGGAGTCTCATGTTTTAGAAGAGATATTCCCCCTCTATCAGTGCCAGGACAGGCAGGGTGTGAAGCTGCAGAAACAATGAGCTCAGTTTGTGGCAGTGGAAGAGACTGAGAGATTAAATACATTCTGGAGATACTTAAATATTTAATACAATTTTGTAGCTTTCATGTGGCTGAGAGACAAACACTAGGAGTTCTGCCTGAGAGAGAGTGTAAGACTACATGACCCTAGAACTCAAAATTACACATTAAATGTTTCATATTCTCCCCCCTGGAGGTTTCTCCATTGTCTCTAACTAGGTTCTTCATAGGCCTAAAGATTTCGAGGACTTCATAAAAGAAAAATAAAAAAGGGACAGCTTTCTCTGCTAGTGGTGTTGGTTTTTCTGAAGCCCTTGTGACTTCATACAATGATTTCCATGCCTGGTATCTGTAAAAAGAGAGTTTATACTGGGAATACTGACATGACCTTACACATAGGGGCATAAATAACAGTCCTTTAATGCACCCCAGAAGAGATTGGGTATTTTGCACAAATATTAGTCCTTGCATATTAAAAATAAATGAATATAGGAAGACTTCCAGCTAAAATGTGTGAAATGTCTACAGCCTTTGTAGGCACATTAGGTAGTGAAACTTCTGGTTGTAATAGTGCTAAGTAGTGGAAGAGGAGGTTGTCTGAATGTACAAGACCATTATTATGAGAAAGCACCAAGGAACCATGTGCAGCACCCTACATTTAAATTTCCTGGGAAAGGTGACAGCACATATAAAAGTGAACATTCAAATAAATTCTTACAAGAATACCAACAAAAAGTTTAAATCCTTTTCAGTACTTACACAGAAGAGATAAGAATGGCTTGTTTCAGGACAGGAAGAAATAGCATCATGTTAAGAGCATTATCTTACAGTGCAATTAATTTTTATCTAACTCCAGTTGAGATGAACATGTGCTACATTCCCGTGAACCAATGGAGGCTACACACATTTTGGTGATGCAGGTTTTTTTCCCCTGGTTGATAAGCAAGACAACCACAGACAAGGTTTTTCCCACCATGAGATGATCTAAATCAAAATTGCCAGTGTAAATAAATAAAGTAATACAGGTGGACAGTGCAGCAATTCTGAAGTGATTATTCTTTTTGATAGGCACTGTGGGTAGCTGTATTTATCTTAGATTTCAGACGGGAGTGATCTGTACTGTATCACAATGGTTTAAAAGAAAAACATTTTTCCTCTGTGGGTTTGCAGTGGGAAGCTCTCTTCTTCCATGAAACTCTGGGAGTTTTTTCAATTATTTTCCTTAAAGTACATTTGGGGCCAAATAATTCCTAGATGTTTTCAAGATTCTTTGTTAGCTTTTTGTGGATGTCACACACACTTTTATTAAAAAATTTTGAGATATATAAAAATTAAATAATGGAGTCATAGAACGATTTGGATTGGAAGGGACTTTAAGGATCTTATTCCAAACCCTCTGCCATGGCAGGAACACCGTCCGCTAGACCAGGTTGCTCCAAGTCCCATCCAGCCTGGCTTTGAACACTTCAGGGAAGGGGCAGATACAGCTTTTCTGGGCAGCCTGAGTATATGCGTGTGTATATTTTTAACCTGCTGATGAGTTCCTGAGGTCTCAGAAGCCAGTGTGAACACCAGCTTGGCAGTGCTAGGATGAGGAACTGGGTGATAAGGGCTGGCACAGGAGAGATGACAGAGGTCAGGTCATTGCCCAGAGAGGGGATGTTCAAGCTAAACCAAAGTTACTTCTGTATCTTTTGCTTGTGAATGGCATTTTCTTCTGACAGACATGACAGGCATGCAAACTACATCACACTACTTAAGTAATTAGAAAAAGAACATGTGTGGTTTGTGTTTCTGCCACACCCAGTTTCAACAGAGGATTTTCCAGGGGGAGAAGAGTTTGTACATAAACCAAAAGGATCCACAGCACACTGTGTTTTTTTCAGTCAAGCCTTTGTGGCAGCTCTCAAGAGCTAGCATCACTTTGAAGGGGTTAATCTGGTTTTATTGCCAACCACGGATGCCCCAGCAGTGTTGGGGGCAGCTGGGTGTGTCCCTGGCAGTGAGTGTGCCCCGTTGTCCCCACAGGTTATGGCATCATGACCGACGGCTACACCACCTACATCAACGCCTCCACGTGTACAGTCAGCTTCCAGCCCACCAACCCTCCCATTATATTTGACCTTCCAACTCCTCAAGGATCCTGAAGCACTACTGCACATTTGGAACTGGGGAAGGTCTATAAACTGCCATTTTCTAATTACGAAACTTACCTGTTTATTTCAAAATAGGGGCTAGGGGGGGATTTTGGGGGAACCATGGGGGTTTTTGTTTTGGGGTGGGGTTTGGGGTTTTTTTTTAATTTGTAAATTGCTGGTGCAAAAGAAACAAGAAGAAAAGTTAGAGGTTGTGCTTTTTGGAAATGCAGCATTCATTTTAAATCAATAAAGCATTGTGACTTTGTAAAATGAATTTTGTTTTTCAATAAATTTGCCATTGTAAATTGTTATAGTGTTCTCAAAAGGACAGCCAAGCTTTCTTTTAATAAGTGAGAGACCTTATTTTAATATTATATTATAAGCTAAAAAATAGGCAGCATTTAAAAACACCCAAATTTGCACAACTTATGTTATTGTCGGGGTTTTTTTAAGTGTCTTCTTTTTCCCTAGGTTTAAATGTTAGCTTTTTATTTCCATTTATATCAATTTTTTTAGTAGCACAAACAATGTTTTGGGGTCCATTTACCTCTTGATGTCTGTGCATAAACTTGTGCATAAACATATGTACTGAAATTTGTTTCTATTCACGGTAGAATGCAGCAAGGGGAGAATAGACTTCTCAGTTGTTTGTCTCTACTTGCTTTATAAAGACTGATCTAGATAGCCACAGCCTGTATGTGATATCTACCTTCTGTTGTTTTTTAAATTATTTTAGCTTTAAAAGACTGGGGGTGAAAGCTGCAAAGAGCAGGTATTTCATGCAGTAAAAAAAAAAAAATGTAAATGCGGACTCCTTTTAAATATGAATTTATATATATATGTATTTTTTGTGCATTATAACTAAGCTAGGATTTAATATTGATAGTATAGCATCTGCAAAATTATGCTGTAGAGCACATCTAAATTATGAAGGATGTGACACATTTTTCCAAGTGCTCAAGGCCTTCAAGAGCCCAAGTTAAATCTTTGTTGTAGTCCAGGCATGTATAGAGTCAAATGGATACAATCAAGCCTAAATAAAATAAGGCTTAGTTGTCCTTTATATTTAAATATTCTTGTCTTTTTTATTTCCTTTTTCTTATTTTGCACTGTGTGTAAATGCAATCTCACTAGCACAAAATATTGTTGCAGATAGTTATTTCTGTTCCACCACTGTAAATGCTATTGAGCTTTGTTCTGTTTTATGTTACCTTGTTAATGGAATTTAGAAAAGCAGTTGTTTCTTTAAATTTATTGTGATATTATATCTAGCGGCCTTTATATGCAAATAAAATTGCAAGATTTTTAAATACGTGGTTCAAGGGAATTTTGTGGTTTTTTGTGGCATGAACAATTTTGGGGAGTGATGATAAGGGTAAGTAAGAAGCTTTCTATTTCTCAATAAATTTATATTGCAGACCATTCATCAGATGTCATTTGGGTCGATAAAGCATTCAGAGTTTCCCTTCCGTTTCTCTGCCATCCATCTCTCCATTCCTTTCAGACAGAAGGGATTTTATCTTTAAGTATTGTAGCTCAGTGTGACCAAGTTTGTGTCGTTAAGCCTTGTAGGATGCTCTTCCAGATGACACAAGGAAGCATTGATTAGGCAGTAACCTTTGTACTTCCTCACTTGGTCATTAGCACCGAGCTGCAGGTGTCTCATGCTCATCCACTTGGGTTAAAAAATGAATAGTCAATAGGAGAAATACATCACTTTTTATGTGGATCTCTTGTCAGTTTTGTGGCTACAGCGGGATCCGCCACTGGCAGGGGAATCGCAGGGGAATGTGGTTCCATGTATGTCAGTGGAATGACAAACGCTGCAGGACCTGCTGGTATTGCTGCATACAGTTATATAGATAATAACAGAGTCTTTTTCCAAAACAGAAGTTATGGCTGCAAAAATCTAGTTTCAAACACGAGAAAATAAGGCACAGTTTTCATGAATCTGCATCAGCAGTAACATCAACAAGACCTGGAGAGAGACAGAGTATCCTCATTTATCTTAGCAGGTTGTTAACTTTTGACATTATTTTTGTACAAAGGTTATAGACAAACAAATTCAGGGCTCTTACAGCAGAGTACAACCTAGAGGGCTACGGTCGGTATTTTGATGCAACGTGCATGACACATATCTGTGGATTTGGCTGAAATCTTCAGATTTATAAAGCTGCTACACCAAAGTGTTTTTTGGGGAAAAAGCTGCTATACCTCTTAAATCTAGTTCTTGTTCTGTGTGTGGAATTTCTTGTCAGGTTTCCTTATGAAATAGGCAGGTACCTTCACTCTTTAATGGCATCTGCCTCGCTCTGCTTGCAGTGCTGGTTATTTTATCAATTGAGCCAAAGGAAGAAAGGTCACCAAGTATCAGTCCTTACTTTTGGATATAGATGCAGAATCTGTCTTGTGGGCTTTTTTCAGCTAGCAGCGAGAAGACTAGGAAATTGGTTTTGACTACCACAGCTGTTTACTGGCAAAGAACTATTGAGATGGCTGTCCTTCCTTGGAGAAAGCAATTCTTGGAGCACATAGAAATCATATACGTAGCACACCTTAGATTATTCTGTTTCACTGATCTGTTTCTTGTTGTCACTGCATAAGGAGGAAATACCCATAGCCTCAGATGCTTTGTAGTGCTGTGAACTTTCAGATGATCAGAGAATAGCAACTGTATCTGTGTTGCTCTCCAGGCTTCTGGAGGACCTGCCCTCTCTTCATTAGCTACAGCAGGTATAGTCCATGGCACCAGTCTGTCATGTCTCTGCCTCTTAAAAAACCTGGCTTACTCCAAAAGCAAAAATTCCAAGCCAGCAGCTTTGTTCCAGGATTTGAGCAGACTTCTGGCAGCAAAATGAGTGGATGGTAGTGGAAGTTCTTCCAGGAGTGTGCCTTGGGTAAGACTGGTAGTGAGAAAAGACCAGAAGCAATGCCGTGAAGAAGCAAGTCTGCAGCAGCCTCTGCAATAAATGCTAAACTGGTACCTGCAGCCTTAGATGTCCTAAAGGTGTGAATCTGGGTTTCAGCTCTTTCCATGTGGCATTTTGGCTGTGCGGTGCAGGAGGTGTGTTACGAAATGGTTCTGCACTGGGATACAAGGGCCTGGATTTGTAACAACAGGCTAAGACCTCCTCCTTCCATTTAGATGCATCAAGGATAGTCACTGCTTTGTCATCAGTTGATGTTGGTGCTAAATGCAGCTGTTAGTTTACAGAAGTAAGTCTTCAGGGGTACTTTATAACCCTGAGTTTTCTCTTGGTATTTTTTTCTCTCTCAGGCTCTGTCAGCTTTATCTTGCTGGTGGTTCAGCACTGAGCTTGTTCTCCTCCATGCCCGGATATTTTAAACTTTGTTCCCTTAGTTTTCTTTTGTTGTTTCAGAAATTGATCTGGTTTTCCTCTTCTAAGGAAGTTATCATTTTGGCTAGCAGCAATTATGAAAAGGCCAGGAAAATATTAGCAGTTTGGCTTTTTTTCTTTTTATACTCCTTAGAGATTTTCAAATGTATAGGTGTCTGTCTGTTCTGTCACAGGCAGGTAATTTTCCTTTGCTGGATGTCAGCCATATCTGACAATCAGGGTAACTGGGACACAGTTTGAAGAAGTTTGATTTCACAGGGAGGCAAAAGTGTGTGATGAATCTGCTTCTTTTCAAGGATCTTTCACTACCAAAAGTAGCTCAATACATGTATGTGGAATAAACCTTGGGTAATAAGTCTTTCTTTGGGGTCTGGTCCAAGCCCATTGAACTCACCAGGAGTCTTTCTATAGACTTCAACTGGCTCTGGATCAGACACCTGGCATCTCTCTGGATTGTGTTTCTGTCCATTACTCATCCTTCAGGCTGGAGGAGATGGTCCTTGGTTAACATGCAACAACCTCTTGGCAGGCAGAGTGACCTACCTATGGTAAGTGCTGAATCTTTCCAAGTGATTGATTAACAGCAGTGTAGTCGATTAACCTTTCTTCTTGTGAGAGCAGCTTCCATCTCGTCATCTCGCTAAGGCTGAAAGCAGTCAAGGCCTTTAGCAGGGAGGGGCTGGGGAACAGGATGTTCCCCAGAGGTGATTGGTTCCCAATGCTCTCTGCATAGTGAATTTAGTGAATTCAGCAGACCTTGGGGTCAAGCATTTATTAGGCTAAGAGACTGTCAAATCAATCTGGCCTACTCCAGGCAAGTTCTACCGGGAGAATGGGTTTTGCCAAGACTCTGTCTAAGAAATAGACTGATGACTGACTCCTGGTTGAAGCTGCCTTTCTCTTTTCCATTTTCTGTGAATCAGAGTTTTTCCCCTGACTGATACTAATATTTTCTCCTTAGACAAATTTGATTAAGGAAACTCTTGGAAACAATCTGTAAATTAAGTCACAGGGAGAGTTCCAAACTCTGTAGTCCTTCCATTCTGTGTTATATTGACCCTAGGGCCTGGGCCTTCTTTGAGACCTTGCTTTTTGACCACGTGTTTGAATTACATTTCTGGAATTTTCTTTTTACCCCTTCTCTCCCTTGCCCCCCCTTCTTTTTTTCAACATGATATTCTCTAGCAGTTATAGGCGGGAAGAAGTTCTGATTTTTCTCTGCCTAACATCATAGCTTCTTATTGGAAAGAGAAATGTGTTGTAAAAGCAAGTGTATTTTCCTTCCTTTATGCTAATCCTAACTTCCTTGCAGATTCCTCATTTGCAGTAACCAGGCTATTGTGCACTATCATCAGCTAATTGACTTCAGCTACTCAAATAAAATCAAGTTATGATCAGGCTTGGACAAGGATGTCAGCTGCCAGGGGACACCCTCTGCACCCCTGTGGGTGGGTTCCAGCTGTCAGAGCACTGCCTGGCCTGCAGAAATGCAAGGAAAGGGACTCACACCAGAGTGCAGCCTAAGTGCAGCATGGAAGACTAAAGTCGGGTTTTAACATTTTCATCTTCAATTCCTGCCAGCCTAATCAAGAGAAAATGCAAGAGAAGTCTGAGTGAGCTTAGTGCTCTAAATTAGTTTTCAGTCATCCATATTGATTTGTTTCTTCCCCATCCAGTTATCACTTCCCGTGCCTCCACCTCTGGCAGGAGCCAGCCAGTGTTGTAAAGATTCTATTAGGATGTGGCTATAAGGATACATCTCATTTTGTTTTACCTCTTGTTTTCCTCGGGCTCAATTTACTTTTTGTTAATTATAGAATAGAAACAGAGAAGTCCTTCATTTCTTCTGGGCAACGTTTTTCTGCAATTCTTACTACACAGTTGAGTCACTTATTTTGTGAAGGTTTGCATTCATGAAAGGGGGTGTGACAAAAGTCTGTACCTGGGTTTAGGATAACTGAATGAGCAGCCTTCATTCATCTCTTCCTCAAACAGTGGGTAGCACTTCTCTAAGCAGATGTCAGTGGTACGATAGGACTTGTCAGATTTATGAACTGAGGAGTTGGGATTGCAAAGGTCCAGGGAGTTTAGATAAATGGCAGCATATTCAAAAAAAGTAGACTAGAAAGCATAGACTTAAAAGTATAAAATAAAAGACTTAGTCTTCCTCGAATTGCATTAAGATGTATTTTTGTATTACCATTAGTACTGAAGTGGCTCAGAAGTGTCAGTCTGTTGCCAAGGACCCTCAGTGACTAAAGGAACAGCATCACAAATATAAAGGGTTTGCATGCTGTGCTCAAGCATTTTCAACATTCACTGTTGTGTGAGGATTTCAGTAAAATATTTTCTCTTTTCTGGTTAGTTACTGCAATTGGAGGCAGACTCAATTTTTTTATGAGCATTATCATAGATTCTTTAAGAGATCTCACGCAGGTACAAAATCTGCATCATTGTGAGATACAAACTGCAGCTCTGCCAGTAACACCACATTGTTATTGGATTTGTGTTAGGAGGTATCTAGAGAATTTTAGAGAAAATGTGATGGAGCATCATATTGACACTACAAGATGCACGCCCAACTCTAGCTGGAAGAGGGGCAGTTCCTAAGAGGAGGTAAATTGTATTGATTAAGGTCTCCTAATCAACAGAACAACTTCTTGCACAAAGTGCTATTGAATTTTCTGCAGACTTGAAACTACAAAATACATAGGCTTATTCATAATCAAGTATACTCAATATAAAACTTTGAAATCCAAGTGCTGTATCAGTTTAAAATGAAAATCGGGTGGTTTATTTTTATTTGTGATTTGTGTTTCTATTATCAAATTGAGGCCAGATTTTCAGATATGTTTAAGTTGCCAGTAATATGTTCCTCTTGAACATCTCATCACTTGTTGTATCTAGAAGTACATTTAAAAAAATTCCAGTTTTGTGGCATGTCTTATAAAAAAAAATCTTACCTGTTGTTCTAAGATTTCTCTGGAGCCACTCTAGGTACCAGTTAGACTTAAGCACAGTGGATAGTCACAAATAAAATTTAGTCTTCTTAGTATAATGCCCTACAGCAAACTGTCAGCTATGTAAATAAAAGCTGGAGCTCTCAACTGCACTCCAGGAACACAAAGACTTTCCTGACTTGGTTTTCCTTGTCCAGCATGGTCAGAGAGTCCCTGTACTGTGAAGCCCAAGTCAAACAAGAATCAGGGAAAGCACAAAGCCAATAACTGTGCTATTTTTACTGTTAGAGCAGCTGTGGGACAAAAATCAAGCTGATCAGCTACAGTTACACCAGTGGCCTGTAGCCAATCTAAGGATGGAATCCTTATTTTCTGATCTGCCTTTTTGCTGCTGTTCAGTTCCTCACAGCTTTTTATTTAGAAAGATCATACAATGAGAATGAACCAGCTTTCTAATCCTAACTTGAAGAAACAAAATAATTTAAAAGCCAACAAAAGATTTCCCATTGAAACTATCATTTGAACCAATGATAGCCAATAGATAACAGAAAGGGCATTTGGGAGACAAACTGGATTTCCAGGCGAAAATACACAGGCTATAGTTTTGGCAAATGCTAGACAAACAGTATTTTATAATTTGTTTACTGTAATCTTCCTTCTTAAGGGCATGTCCCACAATGCCAGGGCAGGAACAGTTCCAAGACCATCCCACCCCAGATTTTTCTTTTGTTTGGAGAGGGGAGGTGGAGTGTTGGAGGGGGGTTTTTGTGTGTGAAGTAGTTCTCAAGGCACTATTCCTTAGTAGGAAGTGCTCTTTGTTGAAAGCTTAATCCCAGTTTACTTTTGTTCAGACCAGCCAGTTGGACTTGTACATGTTGTACAGTAAATTTTTTTCTGAAACTGCATTTTGATAGATTTTGTTCCCAGCTTAAAGCCAAGCTCGAACAATGGGGGCAGGTACACGGCATGGTTACACTGATGATTTAGAGTTTGCTGGCTTTTATATGGAACAAGAGGAAAGCTGGTCTGGTGTCAGCAGTCATTACTTTCTGTCTGTGATGTGCTTTCCTGACACAGTGGCACTTGAGAGGCTGCTTTGTAACCATGTTACTATGAAAACAGACTTTTCCAAGGAACAAATTATCTATCCGGAGCGCAGTAACCATATGCAGACAACCCCAGCTGTAGCTCTGGCTTCCACTAGCATCATTTACAGACCTGAATATTTGTATAAATGCCAATTAAGCTGTGGTAGCATTATTTGTCACAGGAACCTTGGCCATATAATAAAAATACCTCGGTTTCTGTTGCCAGACAATTTGAAGAGAACTTCTGCTGCAGTAAATCAGCCTTGCATGATTGCAGGATTGTAGGACATAGTTTCAGCATTTCTGGGGATTTGATTTTGTGAAGTTGGTGATACTGCTCATGTGTTAGGGATGCAGAGCTGGCTGCTGTGAAACCACCTACAAAACAGTGAGACCTGGAAAGTTGTACGAAGAGCACTTCTGTTAGACAGAACAATCCTAAAGCCCAAGAACAGGGCAATGGAAGAAATACTGGAAGAGTGTCTACTAGATAACACAAAGTTTACTCCCACCTTCAAGCGTACATTCAAACAAGAACATCTTGCCTGCAGTAATTTTGACCCTCAGCAACTACAGCACTGATTTTAGAAATTACTGTGAAGCACAATGCATGTGCCTATGAATCATCTGAATCATCCTGCATATTGACTTGTATTTTTAGTTACTGAAAGAGCTGTGTAAACTTCCCTGGCCTCTAAAAATCACTTGGTATCTATGCTGTTGTGTATTTGTTACTCCACACTTAGGCTGACACCGTGCTGGTAATTTGATACACGTCTGCAGTATGGAGTACCTGACCTGCCATCTGGGTCAGCTGGTTCTTTTTCCTTTGAGACAAGATAGTAGCTCTTCAGAGCAAATGAAGCCTCTCTAATCTTCAACTATTGTCCATTTACACATGAGTAAATAGGTTAAACAGTTCATAAAATGACAGAATCATATGAGGAGTAATCCAAAGTGGCAGCAACAAAATTGAACAGCAGTCCAGCACATTTTGCTCTGCCAATGTACTGAAGACTAACCACAGTTTTGGATAATAATCAAGTTAATGGGTAAGGGGAAATATGGTTGTTCAGAGAAGTTTACTCTTTTTCCTCCTAGCAGGGGACGGAAGTGCTCTCAGGATGGCCCTCCTGAGCTCAGTGCAGCCATTCACTGCTTTCCTGCAAGAGCCCTGCCCCAGTGATAATGACCAAAAGGAGGTAAAATGTGCCCAGTGCATTAGAATTGTGTCTGCATGTGAGGGCACTGAGTTTCATTACATTCGTTTTCATTTTCCTGCCTACTTCTTTGTGGTCTGGCTGGCCCGGTATCCTTCCTATCACCCAGCACATTTTCTCCCCTGCAGCAGCACCTCTGAGGTTTGCTGCTGCTGGGCAGCTCCACTGGTTCCCCCTGCCAGAACCCATCACCCCACAGGATTTCCCTCCAGCAGTGGGAATGGGTCCCTGGAATGGGCAGGAAAGAGAACAAGCAGTAGCAATATCTTTTACAGTGTGTTTGCATGCACAGCAGCATGGCTTTCCTCTAGGATACAAATAAACATGAAAGAATATCAGTATTACAAGAATGATTACCTGAGCTAGGCAGTTTCCCAAGTCCTTCATCATCCCTTAACCTCTAGAAAGTTGCTATGATCCTTTAATGATCACTGGATATTATTTTTTCATTTTGGGTAGTTTGTCCAATATAATTCAGCCCTTATGGACTTACAGCTTGTCCCTATTGTAATAGGTCACCATATGCTTCACATCTGGTCCTACAAAGGAAGCCATATTACACACATGATGACAACTGTTTTAGGGGACAGTCTCCAGAGACTGATAACTGTGACTAGTAGTCTTGGCAATTTAGCAGTTTCATTAATCAGCATTAAAATCTCATTTTACTATTACAGGCGTAATTACTACTAATCCAAATGATGACTAAAATAAGCAATTTCACGACTTTTGTTATTTAGCAAGCTGATATAGACAATTTTTTTCTAAAATGTAGGCATTTAATAAAAAGCCAACAGCAAGTCTACTGCTGTGTCTCATCAAAAATTACTGGACCAAACTGACCTCATCCGTGATGATAGAGCAGAAGTGTATTTCATCAGAAAACAAGCAAAGGACGTAGACTCCATCTATATATTCTTCAGAATTCAAATCTTTCATTTGTCACAGGAGAAAGTGCTGCTTTAGAATTTCCTGAAATATTTGAATTTTGCTGTCAAGTGAATATTTCAGTTTACAATTGGGATCTGACTCTGGCTTTTATTGGTGAGGGGGAGGGAAAAGAAAAAGAAGCCAGTTTCCAGACAACTTTATGCAGGGAAATTATGTCTCCTCTTGCCTCACACAACACATCCTGGAACCCACTGGTATTTAAAGTTTGAAACACTTATTTGCTATATGTTGCTATAGGGGATTGAAACTTGATGCAAAGTCTTTTCTTGAAAAACTTGAAGTCTTCCTAAGAGGATAAAACACAGGAGCCTGACTGCCGTGTACAATTCCATGCATGTGTTTATGGTTCTTCTCCAATGTCCTAACAGCCTTTTCCTAACATATCACCCACTAAAGCATGAACAAGGGGAGGCTATGCCACGTGGACAGGTACATTCTAACTTTCAATAGTTCCTATTGTGAGACAGCTGCCTGCAGGAAGTCAGCCTGGAAAACTGAGAAAAATGTCTTTAAAAAGAGACAGGGAAAAATAATTTGGTTCTCTTCTTCATTACTCATCAAATCAAAATCCACCCTGTGTATGCCACTGCTGTGTGGAGTAGAAAAAGGAACTTGCATTCTCTTCAAGTAAAACACTTTCTTCTTCCCTATTGAAAGAAGAGTTACTTTCTATCAAATTTAGTGAAAATTTGCACCCCAGATTCAGTCTAGCAGCAAGGTACATGCACCTCTTTTAACTTTGGCAGGATCAGGGCTAATTTGCAGGTGGTTTGTTATAACACAAAATGCTCTACAAGTGCTCTGGAATTGCAGACGTGCCTCTACTCTGTGTATGTCCTGTGGGCACCTTTCCGAAAACAAGCAATTCCTACACCACTTGCAGCTGAAATTTCTCCTTTTTGTGCTGAGGGGCAGAGAGTTGTTTCATTCTCTCGATGCAAGGGAGACTAAATGCATTTTTGAAGAATGGCTTTTAAGTACTATTTATTGCCAGGTATGATGAACCCATTTTAAATTAACTATGTTACAGCTACAAAGCAAGGAAAAGACATTTATCTAGGCACTGCAATTAAATTTAGTTTTCTCTAAATCCCATCTTTAAATAAGGTAGCTAGTGAGGTAAATAAGCAGGGATGCTGGCCTGGAGCTATCCCATGAGGTTCCTTTAAAGGCCACCTGTCGCTGACCGCAGGCTTGCCCGATAGCCAGCGGGCGATGTATGCGCTCGGCCAGGTCAGACTGCCTGCAGGCTGTGCGGGCTTCTGTCTGCCTCTTCTCGGGAGCCGTCAGCTCCTAGGCTCTGGAGCAGCAACAGTCAGTTATAAAGTGGCAAGGCAAGAACGAAGGAGTACAGAGACTCTAGGTAGCAGCACCCAAAGGTTTTATTGTAGCCACATGGGCCAGCACAGGCTCACAAACCAATGCCACCAAAAGAGAGCCCAGAACAGTGGTTACAGGGGTTTTTATACAGAACAGAAGGAGGTGGAACAAGGGGAGGATCTAGGGTTTAACAAATCAGGAAATGACAAGGAATGATGGGTACCCAATCACATTCTAACAGGAGAGGAACATATTTAAAACTTCCAATCAGGATAACAGAACAACAGAACTTCCTTGAACCTAGTGAATATTAAAACTACTCTGAGGGGAAAGGGGTGGAGATGAAACAAATGATTGATAACTCAAAGCCCGGAAAGTCCCCCAGCAACACCTTCCTCCTCTCCCTCAGGCTCACTGTCCTGAGGGGGAAAATCAACCCATTTGATGTTATTTATTCTCAGAGAGAAGGCGGACTAGGTCACCGCCACAGCCACCTGCTGTCTTTCCTGGCTGACTCCCTGCCAGGTTAGACACTGGAGCATGAGGCACTGGAAATCCCTTGAAAACTGTCAATTTTTTGCAGCTGCCAAGAATTGTGGTGCTCATCAAGGAAAATACGGGTGATGTACTGGATTCCTCACATGAGCAGGTCTCCAGAGTGGAAATTTATTTTAAGCTTTGCTTATTTTTAGAGAGCTTCTTGCTGTTGTTGTCAAACCTATGCTAAAGCAATTACTGTCTGCGAGGGTCACCTGGAGTTCAGTATCACTGAAAAACTTGGATCAGGGCAATGAATGGCATGAACTGCTGGAAACACCCTCCCCTGCTCAAGTAGCCAAATCCCCCCCAAACGCAAACCCTGACATGTACTGGGGGGAGCTCCAGCCTCCTTTTGCCTGGCCCCTCAGGGGTATTGAACAAGCCAAGGCATCATTAGGTTTCAGAGCAATCCACTGAGACAAGATCTGTTTTGACACACAGTCTAAAAGGGATGAACCGAGATGTGACAAAGAGCAAATGAAAGCCAAAGCAAGAAATAAACACAGCCATCTAAGGGAACTCCTCAAAAGTACTTTTCCCCCTTGATCAGCTGCTCCTTCCCTGTCCAGTTGAAGTGGTGGGCATGGAATTGGGCTGTGTGTCTCTGCTGCGTGAGAGCGAGCGCTGCCACAGGGAACTTCTGCTGCCTCCATGCAGATTCTTTTCCATTTTCACATTTTCTAACTTTTCTTCAGTAACATAATTTTTACATTTAGATGACTTCACAGACCGATTTTTCTACTCAGTCCCTTGGCTGGAGAATTACCGTGTAATGCAAGGCAGCTGTTCCTGCATCTGAATGCTCCAATACCAAGGAGCTGCCTAGAGAGAGAAACCTGCACTGGGGAGCAGTGGGACAGACACAGCAGGGATCCTGGGCTGGCTGCTCAAAGGAAAGCCAAGACCCATTTTATGAGTCTGTGTCATAGCCCTATTGCCATCCTCTCCACCTCAGGAGGACTCCCCAGCCCGGGTAAGTGCTGCATTCCTGGTGAGAAAGCCATATTCATTGCTTTTCCCCCTGCCGTAAAAAAGCAGCATTCATGTGGGGCTGTCCCTCAATGTGTTCTATTTTGACAATTATATTCCAGAGAAAAGTAGGGGGGATGTAGCTGTTATTTGAGGTTGGGACAAAAGCTTAAAAAAAAAAAAATCAGAAAATTGCCTTCTCTCCTTAATTACCTGATGCCCTTTTCATTTTTGTGAGGGCTGAGGAGTTATACTGCTCCATTTATAGCACCTGCAGGTGCGGAGCTACTTTAAACGTGTGCATTTTTACATGTGTGTATAAATACAGTACATCTTGTTTTCCCTTTTCTATGTGTGTTTGTGTGTATACACACCACACATGAAAACCTGCTGATGTTTTGTGCATTGACAAACATCCTCAGGTGTTAGGACAGCTGGTTTTGTGGGATACCCACAAACACACACATGGAGTATGAGGGCTATTTTTATTATACCCAGCCATGAGGGGTTTTAATAATAGAACTCCAGAAGTTTCAAGAGGTTTGTTTTCAGCCTGTCATTCATGAAAATAAATACCTGCTCACGGATGAACCTGTTTATTAACTCAGAGTGGTGATTATAGGCAATCCTCGGGACAGACCTCTCAGGCAGTACAAAAATGCTGCAATTTTCATCACAGATGGATTTTAGAAGTCCTGTGCAACTGCAAATGAGCAGGGAGAGCCCTGATCCTATACCCAGGAGAACCAAAAGTTCTGCTGTTAACCTCCAAACTGCAGGTGAGTTGCTGCTGCTGGTCAGGCACATGGGTTTTATTTGGTAACTGAGAACAGTTACCCAAAATCAGAGGTTTGATGCCGCTTGTGGTGGAAATATAATACATTTTGTTCTCTGATCATTATTCTCATATTTAATAATGAGAATTAAGTGTATCGGGTAAGTACAGCAGCATTAAAATAATTCCCTGATGGAGAGACAGAGGCCTTCAGAAAAGGCCCAGGCTTTATTGCCTGTGAGGGTGCTGTCAGCATAAATAATTATCATGAACTTCAACTTCAAGCAATCAAACTTCATCATATTGAAGGAGCCCCATTAAATGCTCAGATTGTTCTTAATTTGATCTAGTGCAGTCAATTCCTGAGGGAAGGAAAGACTGCAGAAATCAATACGGCATTGCTAAGGAAGCCGGGGTGTCTTGGTCGTGTCTGCCAGAGGAAGTGGAACCGCCTAAGGAGGGAGGTTGTCTCATCCTGCTGAGACATGAGGGCCACAGGGTTGGTGGAAGGGTCAGGAGCCCTTGAATCTTTTGAACCAGACAAGGAGTTTCAAAGACAACTGAGCTGAGGGAAATCATACTCAAAACTGTTTCTTCTAAAGCTTGACTGAGCTGCTATTCAGCTCCTCTCTTAGGTTTCATTGTTTCCCAGCCCATACCCAGCCAGGTTGATGATGGCATCTGCTGTGCCCTGACGATGCTTTTCCAGCACTCACTCAGTGCAGCTGGCAGGCTTCTGGGATGCTCACTGCTGCCTCAGCTCTGACTTCTGCCTTCAGAGGCACACAGAGAGTGATGCAGGTTTCAGTGCACCTTCTGTTCCCTCTCTTTATAAGTTGTTCAAGTTGAAATACACTGCTGGTTCAATTTACTGATTTTTATGTCTCACGCTTTCTTCAGAGGAGATAATGAAATGCTGGACATTAAACAGGAAAGATCCTGGATTTGTAGGCACCTAAGAACAGAAATCTAACCCACTAGATTGAGCTTTAATATTCATAATATTTAGACTTGGTTAACTATACTGCCTGGACCTGTCCTGTCATGGCTTAACCCCAACCAGTAACTGAGCCCATGCAGCCACTCCCTCCCTCCACATTGGGATGGGGGAGAGAATGAGAAGGGTAAAATTCTGGGTTGAGATAAAGACAGTTTAATAGGGGAAGCAAAACCCATACATGCAAGCAAAGCAAAGCAAGGCGTTCATTCCCCACCTCCCACGGGCAGGCAGGTACTCAGCCATCCCCAGGAAAGCAGGGCTCCGTCCCAGGTCAGTGTTACTTGGAAAGACAAACACCATCACCCCCCTTCCCTCTTTCTTCCCACAGCTCTAGAGTGAGTATGATGTCACATGATCTGGAATATCCCTTGGGTCAGTTGGGGTCAGCTGTCCTGTGTCCTTTCCCAAGTCATTGCGCACACCAATCTAGTTGCTGTTGGGGTAGGGTGAGAGACAGAAAGGGCTGTGACTCTGTCTGAGTGCTGCTCAGCAGGAAGGAAAACATCCCTGTATTATCAACATTGTTTCCAAAACACAGCCCCATACCAGCTACTATGGAGAAAATTAACTCTATCCCAGCCAAAACCAGCACATGTATAAACACCTGCTCTCTAAGCCAGCCGCTTTCACCGTGAGTTTCTTTTACACTTCTTGTAGAAAGTATTGTTGGAGAGCACGGAAAAGTTGAAACAATTGGCACAAATTTTTGTTAGAACTACTTTTATGTCTCATGATTTAAAAATCACCCTGTCATTTTGTAGTTATTCTATTAATCAAAGTTCATATTGAAATATTTCTAAATAAAAGAAAAGTTTGTGGTAAGTGGATTATTTTTTTTTCCCCTCATATTTTGATCACAGGATCGTGGAAAAAAACGTAACTTAAAAAGGGCCCAAAAAGTAAATAAGGGCAAGGCCATTTATGAAGTAAAATGCTTTTTCATTTGAAAGCTCTCTGTTCCTCCCCATCTACAAGTGTGGATCTTGCACATGTGCATTGAGCTTTGTGGATCCAATTGTTTCACCAGAAGAGAATATGAGATGCTTCTTCTGAGTTCTGCCTCAGATAACTAACTGCATTTTATGTCAGAAATGCTGCAAAGAACACAGATAAAGGTTTTACAAACACATTTCATGGGTTTTCCCTTTCTAATTGCTGGTTGAATATTGGGAAACTTGACCTAATTCAGAACAGGAATAACATGCCCTACACTTTCAAGTGGGCTTCAGTGGACAAAGAAGCCTTGCTCCAATCCTTGGAGGTAAAGAAAGCAGGCTTTCATATCCTGTTAGCATTTCCCCCCCTCTGGCAGGTTCAGAGCACGCACTTAAATCTGAAAAGAGAGTGCCCAGCTTTCCCTGGCCTTTTCAAAATAAACCAACAAAACTTTTAGCTTGTTAGTCCCACACAGCCACCTTCTTGTGCGGCAGGAGGTGGCTTGTGACTGACTGACGTGGCAGGTGCTGCAGGAGCCAAGACAATTCTGCATTTCAACTGATTGTTGTCACTACCAAAGCCTATTATCTAGGGTAATAAAGTTTAAGATTAGGGGGATTCTGCATGTTTGTGCTATTCTCCACAAAGCTTATCTTCTAATAGACCAGCTGCTTTATTACGCTTTGCCCACCCCTTCCCATTGTGCAGGGAAGCCACGTGTACGAATGGGAAGGCACTGAGGCAGGCCGTGACCACCAGCTGGGAATATCATATTGCCCCCAGCCTCCAGCTGGGAGTATTAAGTTACCAGCAGTTGCCAGCTGGGAATGTCGCATCTTCCACCTTGCCCAGCAAAGCACATCGCATTAATGTCAGCGTTCTGCCAAATCCATAACCCACTTGTATTCCCACTCCTGACTTGGGTGCTCCATGTGCAACTGCTCTGGCTTTTCTGGCCATGGAGTCCATGCCCTAGGGATGCAAGTATTCAGCTGAAACCACCTCCTCATTCTGTTCTTTGGCATTGGCCCTCGTGTGCTGGTTTTGGCTGGGGTTAACCTTCTGCCTCGTAGCTGCTATAGACTGTTTTGGACTCATGCTGGAAGTGGTGTCAATAATACAGGGATGTTTAGCTCGTGCTGAGCAGGGCTTACACGGAACCAAGGCCTTTTCTCCTCTCATCCCACCAGTGAAGGACTCAGGGGGCACAAGATGTTGGGAGAGGACAGAGCCAGGACAGCTGACCCCAATTTACCTGAGGGATATTCCAGGCCATATGGCCTTATGCTCAGCATGTAAAGCTGGGAAAGAAGAACGAGAGGGGAGATTCAGTGATAGCATTTGTCTTCCCAAGATACCATTATGGGAGCTGAACCCCAGCTTTCCTGGGGATGGCTGAGTACCTGCCAGCCTGTAGGAAGTGGGGAGAGAATTCCTTGTTTTGCTTTGCTTGCATGTGTGACTTTTGCTTTCCCTATTAAACTCTCTTACCTCAACCCAGGAGTTTTCTCACTTTCACCCTTCCCATTCTCTCCCCCATCCCTCCAGAGGGGAATAAGTGAGTGGCTGCATGGGGCTTAGTTTCCAGCTGGGGTTAAATCTCAACACCTTGTGTTAAACATCTGTAGCAGAAAGTACTCAAATGAAGTTGTCAAGCATTCATCACAGAGAATTTATTAATGTCTTCCCCTCACATCTTAAACCTTGCATTCACTGAAGGCCACAACATTCAGATATTATTGCCACATATCTTATACAAACAAGGACTCAACTGACCTGAGGTCAGGGGAGTAGGGCAGCATGGAGACCTTGTCAACCATGTCCTCCTCCCATTTTCTTGTCTCTGGATGTATCCTAGATGCATTTTAATAAGCTGGAGCTGCCAGTATAACATCTTGCATTCCTCACATCATATGTGGGAACATTAAAATAACATTAGCATTTCACTTTTGATCCAAAGATCTTGGAGTGTTTGGAGAGACCAGGAGCAGACTGGAGGAACAGGCCAATGGGAACCTGACAAAATTCAGCAAGGACAAACACAAGTCCTGCACTGTAGAGGGACTAACTCTGTGACACAGCACTGGGAAGCAGCCATGCTGGGAAAAAGCAGTAGGAGAGGCAGTGAGCTGAACCCGAGCCAGCAGAGTGTCATAGCAGCTGAGGTGGCCAACAGCATCAGGGCCGTGTTGGAGTGAGCACCTGTAGAGAAGGTGATTAGACCCCTGTCCTCAGCATTGGTCAGGCTACATCACAATCAATATTGTGAGTTCTGGGGTCCCTCATGTAAGGAAGGAGGAGAAACTATGAACTGCAGAAACTATTTGATCTGACTTCTGCATTACCACCCAATTCTGCAATAGGATTGTCCTTAATAGTCCCCTGCAATGGGGGGACTACAACATCATGTCAACCCCTGTCCTTCATTCAGGGCCCTTGGGATCACATCTTGCCATATTTTATAGCTTCAAAATAAAAACTAGACCTGGCAGTTTTCATCTTTGGGGATGCCATTACCTTTAATTAGCAGATAACACTACCCCTAACTGAGAAACAGAGTAGTCTTTGTGACTCACATAGCAAAGCCAGAATAAACTGTCTTAAGCTTTGAGAACAGTTTCAAATATCACTTATTTCCATCCCTGATTCAGACACTTTGTCTTCAAATTGGCTCAAGAAAGCAAGCACATCAAAGATCAATATACTCCAGGGAATGTGTGGGAGGAAGGGAAGAAGAGTAATGCTGAGATGATTCCCATATTATTTGGAGGCATATTAATATTTCCTTGGCCACAAAACACAGATCACGGGTGAGCTAAACTCCAAAATAAGGCAGGTTTTGCTGCAAGATGCATAATACTTTTATGAGCTTGGAGCCCTGCAGGTATCTTTAACAGGTACCAAAGATACAGTGGGAAAACAGGAAGAAAGAGTGGTCATTTAGGACCAAAGCAGTTGGCATAGGCTCAGGGTATAATACAGCAATACACTGTAACAAATGTAGGCAATAATGTGCATCACTCTGCATAGCCAGAGCCATAGACAAAAAAAAGCAGGTAGGAATTAACCAAATATCAGCAAAAAACCCCTAAGAGTACCAAAGAGGATATTATCCTCCAGTAATTCATTTTTTGGGAAAGGTCTGACTGGTGTGACTAGGGTTTGAGACCAGGGCACAGAGTGTAGGTTCACTGTAGTGGCAGTGCCACAGTTCACACTTCTGTAAGCAGCTTTATCATAAGGCAACAGCACTTAATTTTGCTCTTAATAAAAAACGTCAGGAGATTAAGACCAAGCTGAAGATTTCTACTGCCATCCTGGGATTTAGAGGTTATGCTGAAATCATTAATACAACCACTATTTGAACTCTTTTGATCACCAAGTATTAAATTCATCCGTAAGTACATAAATCCTAGGAAGCAGGAAAGCAGAGCTACCCAGCATTGCTGGTCCTTATTCACCTGCTTTTCTCATCATTGCCAGTGGTTGTAATGTCTCTCAATCATTTCCTGAACTGCATAAAGAACCAATACGGCAGTCCCTCCCCATAAAAAGCTGTCCTAAATTTTCTTAGAAGATCCACTTTTTTAATTTTGGACTCTCAGAGCATCCATTAAAATCCCAGGTGGCTTTGTTCCCTCCCTGAAGCTCCTGTTCATGATTTGTGCTACCCCAGAGAAGCAGGCTTGGCCCTGCCCCCTGCTTTTTCTAGCAAGCAGTTATTTCTCAAAGCAAAGAGCCTGGGTGCATTTGCAGTACCCCCAGTTGTGACAGCCCAGCTGAGGCAGTGCTGTGTGCTGGAAGAGCGTGAGACACATTTCATGGGTCACTATAGGAATGTACCTTCCCTGAGGAGTTCAGGTATGTTATACATTCCTGCACGGAACATCTGGCTGCGTGTGAGGAACGGCTGCGGGACGAGAGGCTGCCATCATCCTCCCTGAACTCATGGGCAGGAGCAGAGGGCTGCTTCAAACACGTGACAGGGCAGCACCCACTTTACTCAGGATTTTGGAGAATGTCAGTCCTTCTTTTTTATGCTATTTTTCTGCTGTTTTGTATGGCTTTTAGCCTTTTCTGTGAAGAGTTTTTTCCATATTTTATTATGATGCTGTTGAGTGCTTGGTTAAATACTCATTCCCTGGCAGATCTGTTCTGGCTTGCACATGCCACCGTCTTGCACATGCCTGGTTGTAGGTCCAGCAACCTTATCCCTGCATTGTGGTGATAAAGAAGAAAGACTTTTTGTTTGGTTGGTTTTTTTAGGTAAAATGAGTGACTAATATAAAACCCGCACACTAAAGCCAGAAGACCTCAAACAATTTATTAAAACAAAATCTACACTGCAAGTGGATGAGTCAGCACAGTAGCCAGGGAACTCTAATAGCAATTTCTTATTGTTGTTTTAGAAGTTCTTAACAAATATTTCTAAATCAGACAAAGGATTATGCTAATAAGCCTGCTGAGCTGACACTGCCTTTCCATAGCTTTTTAAGACAATGGACACATTTTCTTCTAAAAGCAACTCTCTCATTAACAGGAAGACTCCAGAACGCATGGATTCTCACAAAGAAACCATTTCTCTAATTGTATTTTCTATTTGACTTCATGGAGTATTTGAATAAAACTGTCACTCCAAAATATTATGCCATTTTTTCATAGTCTGTCTTTTCACATCCTTTTCTGCCTTTAAAATGAAGATTCATATGAAACCTCTCCTTGCTCTTGCAGCAAACTGTTATTTTGTTTGTTGGGTTTTTATAAGTGCCCCTCACCACAACACTGACAGCTCAGGTGAGATTACAGGATCTCTCAGGAGGTGAAATGGTCTTAGTAATGCTTTAGACTTTCATTACTCAGCCAGATTGTGGAGTCTATCAATTACACCTACATTGACATGCTGGTGAATTAACTGGTGTGTTTGACAAGGACAGCTATTACCCCATGTTGTTCTGACAGCTGGGTTTGATATCAGGAATTTGTCAACCTTCCCCTTCACATGAGCTGCTGAAGGAACAGTGAAGTAGATCAGGTGAGGACATTGCAAGATCTCCCTCCCCTCCCCTTACAGTCTCAACATCTGGTGATAACCTAAACCCTAAATAAAATTATGGACATTCATAACATCAATAAGCAAGCAGCAATGCCAGACCTGTGCTATAAACAATCTCCTGACTGGGCTGACAAAGCATTCAAAGAGTCAGAAAACTAATTCATTATCATCAGAAAAGTTAGCACCTTTCAGTAATGACTTTCTATGTGTCCTTCAAGTGCCAGTGATACTTATTGAGTGGGAGTATTTCAAGTTTGTCTGAGTTTGGGGACTGGCAGTTACAAGACTGTTGATCACTTAAGGTCAGGGGCAAGTTTGAGTTACAGCTGGATGTAAATAGTTCTGGGCATGGAACACTGTGCTGGGAAACTGTGCTGCTCACTGGCTACCACTATCCCATTTTGAGACAGTTTCTGGAGCCTTTTCTGTGGCTGATTTCAAGAGCTTTTTCCAGCCTGTTAAGACCAGATTAGAAAATGATGTAGTATTTTATAGAAAACAACATGCAGGCATGCTTCTCCCCAAAGCTGGCAGAGATTCACTGGCCTTACAGTCTTACAATCCCCTTCCTCTAGAGGGAAATACCTGGGCTGGTCCACAGCTTAGCGAGAGATTGTCCCTTTCTCAGTGAAGAGCAAAAGCCAAGCTGTGGCTCTGCCCCCTCTGCTCCCCTCTGCCGGGCACAGAGAGGGAGAAATGACCTTGCAGCCAGGAGAACCCCGTCCCAGCCTGCCAGGAGGGCAATGAAAATAAACTCATCCTCACAGCCTAAAGCAGCTCAGAAGCAAATCCTGAGACACGAAACTCCATTAGGTCTAGAATTTAGCACCAGTCAGGCTCAAAACTTAGTTTGTAAACAATTAGGATATGCTAAAGCTGTTAGAATGTCAAGACTTATTACAGCTCTGTAAAAAGGAAAAAAGAATGACATCCCAAACTTCCTAATTTCCCAGCTGAGCAAACAAGTGCCAGCTACTTGGCTTTCCCAAGACCATGAGGTAATTTGCACGTGTACTGGGGAGAGACATGCTTTGGGGCAACCCTTTAGCCACAAACCAAGTCTCTTTTCTCTTTAAATATAATGACTTTTTTTTTAATCTGGAGGACAGGTTATCAGCACCCATTACCCTAAGAATGTCAAGATGGATAGACCATCAGGTGGGTTCTGAAAGGGATTCAATCCACAGGGAGATGGGTCTGGCTGGCTGGTGGCAGTATGAGAGCAGAGTCCAAGCCTGACATCTAGCTCCTCTGGGCAACTCCCTGGGCAAGCAGAGCGCTGGTCTCCATATAGGTGATCACCACAAGTCCTTTGTCCTACAGCTGTGGTTCCATTCCCTGAAAAAACACAGCAAAGAGGAACTGCTGCCCTTCACCCATCAGCCCTGGGTTAATTGTAGGCTTTGAGACCATACTATCATTAGTTCTGGAAATTACTGGTCTTTTAAAGACATAATAATGCAGCCAGATTTTCATTTATACCTTACTAGTTTTACTAGGAAGTGGTACACAGTAAAGATTCAATCATCCAAAGCTTGGTGAAAAGATACAGAGGAAACACTATTATGGCGTTTATGACTGTTGAAGGGAAATAGCTGTGACCAGCTCATTTATTTTCTTTGACCAGGTCATATGTTTGCGGCCAGCAAAGTCATTTTATCCAGCACATGGACATGTGGTTACCACCAAACTCATTTAACAAGTGGCCCAAGAAAAGTAAAGTTTAAAAGTTCTTTTACAACACATTCAAAAAACTAGCAGAAAACAATCTGGTAAGCTCAGTCCCACATGTTCTTGTAGGAAAAATTTGCCCTGTGGTAGTCAGTTGTTCAGGGACTGCTCACCTGGACAAGGGTTTCTAGGGCTGGAAAAATCACTATGATGCCTGCCTGCCTTGGCCTCAGACCACAAAAAAATTAGTCCCTGGACTCTAGTTCTGGCTTTCATCTGAAATAAAATTCCCTAAGATGGGGCAAGAATGCAAGGGGAGCAGCTTTCTTATTGCTTCTACATCTGGCTGCAAAGCTGGTAAGTGATAAATTGCAAAAAACTGGAAATGTGCAACAGACAAAACATATTCCAGTCTTTGCAGATCTGGTGATATCACCTCTGATTTAAAGGGATGTTTTAAACAGATGATTCAATCAGCAAGCAGAGAAAGTTGCAAAAATTAAATGCAGTTAAATGGTGAAACATTTCCATTTTTGAGGCACTGCATTGAATTATGCAGCAGTGCATCAAACTAACTTTCAAGTCAAAGTGACCTTTGGTCAAAGTATATTGAAATGGTCTTACTTTATAAAATATTGCTTAGGGGAAAACCCCCCAGCACTGGGCACACATAGATTTTGGCATTTCAGAGACTTGTCTTACTAAATGAAAAAATACAGCCTTGTAGGTGTTCATTAGCAGCAGAAGTAGCATGGGGATCCATACACACAGTTAGTGTGATCAAAGCGAAGTGTTAAATTACCTAAGCAAGAACTGCAAGGGTAGATTTCTCTCAGAAAAAAAAAGGATGGTCAAGTAGATATAGGCAGTAAGATTACCTTTAAAATGTTTTACTGTAGACCTAAAATAGCTGCCCAGCATTGAAAAAAAAAAAAAAAAAAGAGAGAGAAGGGGAGGGGGGAAAGAGAGAGAACATAATTTCCAAGCCCTTAGCTTATTTTTAATTTATAGTCCTTGGAAAAAAAATAAGTGGATAGCCCAATCATTTATATGCCTGGGCAAAAGCAATACATCTATATAAAAGTACAGTGATATATTTCTGTTGCTAGTTTAATGTGCTGCTCTGTGCCCTGTGTGTTCTGATTCATTGGAGAGCAGCAATCATGTCGACAGGAGCTGTTCTTCAGTTCCCATCAGCGACAACTAAAGGCCAATTCAAGGTTGTGGTGGGGTCATGAATCTAACATAGTCACTGATAGAACAATTTTCCTTCTGCATGACACTGTCGGTGGGACACAGAGGGAATATACAGCAAGGACTGCTGCAGGTATGTCTTGTTTCCTCATCCTGCCTCTCCTCTCCCCACCCTCCTCCTCTTTTTTTGTTTTTAGTTTTTGGCAATGGTGTGTGCTGTTAACAAGCAGTCTCTGGGGAATAGAGAATCAGAACCATGGAAAATAAGAAGAGAGGAAACTTCTGAGCCTTTAGGAATCCAGCATACTCCTGGCCTCTGTGAGGGCAACTCAGCAATATCAGCTCCATGTGAAAGCTGGATCCACCGCAAGACAACACCGGCTGCACATCTGAAGATATGTACAGCCTTATAAAGAAGAGAGTTGCTGGACCAAACCTTATAGTGATTTCACCTCTGGTCCAGCACCCTTTGAGTTAAATAAAGACGAGGCATTTTTATCCAGCTGTAGTTGCACCTGGGTTGCTATCCTCCTGTGGTATGAAAATAAGACCTGAATTTTGCCTGACAATATTATTTTCCTACATTGATCACCTACATTGTAGATGATCCTTCTAGTGAACTTGGCACAAACTTTGCCCAAGTGGAAAACAAAAAGCCAACTCTCGCTATTATTTCTTCTGTGTGTGTCGCTGAGAGAGCTGATCTTGAAGCTGGGCCATTACCTGTCACCACAGGGTTGCTCTGGTCTAAGGCACTGGTCTAAAATAACCATCTGTGACTAGGTGTATAGTTATACTCAATGCTCTGTATTTCCCATGTCTTGAAGGACAAAATCCCAGCTCATATCTGCAGTGGATAGGGATAGCTCCAAGCTTTTCTTACCACCAAATTTGCCTACCTCGTGCATTACACTCATTCACACCTGGAGCAAGGCCACGCTGCACAGGTCTGTGAAAAGGCTACAAGTGAACTTGACCTCAGTGGGGCTCAAGTTTCTCCTTCAATGGGCTGAACACAGAACAGCTGGAAGAGTGATGAACTTTCCTGTTCGCATGGATGCTGCTCCACAGGGGTA
Organism: Orthonyx spaldingii; assembly: GCA_013397795.1. NCBI lineage: Eukaryota > Metazoa > Chordata > Aves > Passeriformes > Orthonychidae > Orthonyx > Orthonyx spaldingii. The sequence goes on along the minus strand of VZTJ01004376.1, from coordinate 179,084 downwards.
TGGCTGGCTGGGCCTGCTCACTGGGTCTTCCCTTTCTGATGTAAATGTACCAGGCAGGCTGATAGAGATGGGAGAGGGAACTGCAGACATATAAGGATGCAGAGGGAGCCCCAAGAGGAGATCTGTGCTCTTGAGGGATCTCCCCATCTTTCTAGGAGATTTCCTTCAAAAATTAGGGGGTTCCCTCCTTGTTTTAAGCAGCTCAAAGCCAGATGAGACCCAGTCTGCCATTTCCCTTTGATCTCCAAGACAAATTTGATAATTTACATGGAAACACTAACAGGACCCATTTCAGGTCCTAAACAGGAGGAGAGGACCTAAGTTTTTCTCTACTGCTATGGCCTTTAAGACTTCTCAGACCACTGGCATTTCCCAGCTCAGCGTTAAGAAACTGAAACACATTTTGGCTTGCATGTTGATGTCAGGGTCCTTGCACAAGGACTGGGGGTGGATTGTGTGGTGGAGCCAGCACAGCCTTAAGCCCTCTGAGCTCTCAGGACATCAAGCAGTGTGGTGAGTGGCATTCCAGTGGCCTCCCCAGAGTCAGCGCATGGGCTCACAGCCGTGCCCCTCGCACAGTTAGCATCAGTGGAGGCTGTGGCCTCATCAGGGCCTGGCTCTGAGCGCTCTTAAATCCATAGGCAGAGGTGTGTGAGGAGGTCACCTGCTCCTCTGTCGTGGCTGAGTTCATGGGCATCTCCAGCACACCTGCTCACAGACACTGACATTGAAACACAGACTGTGAATGAGATAAATCGTCCCTTTTTCGGTGTCTATGATTCTTCAACAACACACAGAGCAGCTTTGGCTGGGTTTAGCTTGACTTGTGAAGCTTTAGAGAGCCTTCTCAGTCCCAGACATGGTCCTTCTCAGGTTGTTGGCAAAGCAAACCCTGAAAAGTGGCAGTGGATCTGTCTGTATCCTGGGGTAAAATATAAGGCTTCAGGGCCCAACATTGTCCCACAATTGCCATCTGCAAACACTAAAATCACATTATTTCTGAGAAACATTGCAACCAAATTAACAAAACACTCAAATCTAAAATTAACAAGACACTTAAATATATAAAAATACAGCTGAAATTTACAACTCTCTTTAATTGAGTTTTATTCCTGCACTTGCAATTGAAGATATTTATATGTAGCGTAAAAAAAGAGAAACGGGACTGGAGATTTGTATTTATGAATAATAAGGGAGGGATATAAATGGAAAGAAGAGGGATTGTACAGAATTCCTGCTGACATGCAGGCTTCCCCAAGAGCATCCCACCAAGGCTGTTAGCTCTCACTCCCTAACTCCCAGGTCCTGCAGCTGTACACAGCTGTGTCTAAGTATCTGATGTTTTTCTACTCTCGTTTATAGTGTTGTAGTTGCTCCTGATCAAACTCACTGCAGATAAAATTCCAGCATATGCTGAACTCAGAAGGAGAAGCACGTGTCATCATCCTCTTCCATGTGTGCATGCGTCTGTCCCACCACAGGTGGAGAAAACGGAGAGTATAAAACCTCCCAAACCCCAGCCTTCAGCTCTTCTTTGGGCAGGATGTTTTACCATATTGATTTCATTTGCATTAAAAATGCTTCTCCGGAAATGAAGACTTGCATCCATCTCATTATTTTAGATCTGAGCTGGCAACTGAGTTAATATTAAAATGACATATACACACAAATCACATTTCCTATGTTGCAAATAACGGGAGCAAAGCGAATATACCAACATTAATAATTTACCTTTTGAGCTTAGCCCTTCTTTATTTTTCTGAAACTTCCACAAGCAGATTGCCATTTTCTCCAATTTATTCATTATTCAAATTCAGTCAACAGTTTAAAAGAACGTGTTTACCAAACAGATAGCTTGCATTTTGCTTCCATTTTCACTGCTCAGTATTTGTAACAAAGTGTGAGTCACAATAGTGTAATTAAATCACATAATATAATTTATTTTCCTCGGCTAAATCAAAATGTAATACTTCTGGGGGAAAAGTACTGTCAGTGTGTCTATAAAAATAAAATTTCTACAAATAGCTTTGTCTATGAATTTCATCTGCATTCCTTCTGACTAACAACTCAGCCACTTGGATGTTTAGTAAATGATCATTAAAACAGGCAGAGAAGCTTTATTTCTTTCCTTCTCTGTAAAGAATGAAGGAAAATACATTTGCTTTCCTTTAGCCATCTTCAGCTTCTTCTGCCACCCAGTCATTCCTTTCCCCCTGGTTCTGCAGGTGCCATTAACAACAACAAAAAAGGCTACAGACAGCAGCCACCTTTTAGTTGCATTTTATTCACTTTTGACCAGCAACCTTTGAGGTTTTGCAGATCCATGGTTGAAAGTGAAAACCAATAGTAAACTAAAGAAATATCAGAAGCAGAACAATAAATCTTTCACACCTCCTCTCAATTCTTGTATAGTTTTCATTTTTCTAATCCAAGAAAAATAAGTTTTTTCCTCCTGTTTTACTTATTTTTTGTTAATTTCAAATCATATTCTTAATTTATTTGAGGGTTAATCAGACATGAAACACACATAGAATCTTATAAATGCACCAAGCAGACCTCTGCCACTTCTGCCTCTCTGATTTTTAGCTAAGCATTCAGGTGCTCCTTGCACTCAGAAGTCTCTGCTGTCATGGTAGGATGCAATTACTTTCCATCACCACTGGAAAGGCAGCATCCTGCCAGCCCTAAGTCCCCACACCAGGTTGCTCAGAACCTCATCCAGCCTGGCCTTGAACACTTCCAGGGATGGAACACTCACAAGTTCTCTGGGCAGCCAGTGCCAGTGCCTCACCACCCTCACAGTACAAGAAATCGTAACACTTGTACATGATTCAAACATGTGAGATGACTTAATTCCATGGAGGATTTCTGCCAACCCAGGCTGTGATGCTGCTGAATGAATGTAAAATTTTAACACCAGTTTGCACATGTGCAGCTCTTGGAAAGGAGCAAAGGTTTTTCCAATGAAAAACGGAGTTGCAGGGGATTTCTTCTTCTAAATCCATTCTGACTTCAAAACGGCAGCACTCTCTCTGCATTTTTGGAGGAGACAGAATAGATTTAGAAAGTGGTTGCTTATCGATTTATTGTCTTTATGCTGGACATAGGTTTTTATTAAAGAAAGCAGATACTCAATAGTGTTAACTAGTAATGGGAATTGACTTTTCACTAATTGCACAGAACCTGGCATTAATACACTTTAATAGAAAATGGGCTTGTGCACTCCAGATCAATCCAAAAGTTTTTTCTGAGTATGCTTCAGACAAAGGACTCCAACAACAACACAGCTAAAGAAGACATTGTATTTATTTGCTTATTATTCCTCCAGTTATTGAGCTAGGGAAATACCTCCAGGGCATGTGGCAAATGCTTTACCTCAGCTGCTTTTCCACTTTTTGTTTGCTCCATAGGGCTCAGTATTTCCTGGTCTGCTGTTCTGCCCCATTTGCCTAGTTTGTAAACAGAGGAGCATTTTTGTCTGCCTCGGGTACTGTGGGATGCAGGCAAAATAAATGTCTTGGAAGTAAGACTGACATGAGAAATAAACCAATTTATCACTTAATAAACAACATAAATATGTTATGATTACCATAATTATTATGATCATAATTACTAGTATTATTAGTGTTATTGTTTTATTATTGCTATTACTATTATTATATTTGTTTAAAACATTAATGTTATGAAACAAATTCTCTATATGTTTAGTTTCACAGTCTGGCTTCTCATTAGAAGAGCACGAGGGGATTAACAGCACCAGGGGCTAAACCCCCTCAGTGTTATCTCGGGTGTGTAGCTCCATGGGGCTCAGCTGGCTGCCAAGACAACATCATGAAGCTCCTTCTCTGGGGCCTGGCAGGGGAAAGCCAGTGGGCACAGTCAAAAACACTGCACTTTCACCTAAGTGGTTTGGAACATTTACTGAAATAAGGTTTGATGATGCAGTTCACAGGTAGTTTGCATTGCCTGTCAGCCACCTCCAGAAAAAAGAGAAAGATGAACAATACAGGATCAAGACTCAGTCACTGTCCCACCGAAACCCTTGTAGGAAATGAGACTATGTTCTCTCACATTAAACAGTGGTTCCAAGTGGAGCAAATTGGAGTCCCAACCCTTTTTAGGCACTATTACCAGTCCAATAAAGCAGCTAATAATAAAGGATTGCTGCTTTATTTCCTGTGCTTAAATAAAACAGATTGGCAAAACCTTACTAATCATTTCTGACACTGAAGCATTATATCAGCAGACAGGCTTCTAAAGAAAGGCAGGATTTTCCAGCAGTTTTGGACTTTTGAAGGGTGGGAGTCCATCTGAATAAAGTTGGAAGCACCCTCACCTTTGTAACTACACCTCCCATAACTATCAGCTGCTTATACCTCCTCTTTAGCCTTCTTTGAGCCCAGATGAAGGAAAAAACCCCATTCCCCAGGGTACCGGCAGTGACACAGGCTGACGAAGGGCAATGCTAATTAATGCTTCGTGCTCATTAGTAATGTGTGCTAACACATCACAGGAAAGTAATTTTTAGTTCCGTGTTCCATGTGGGTCACACGGCTGGCACAACTCGACTTCTCCTGTAGCTGGATTCCCAACGAATGGCCCGAGATGAGCTGGGGTACAGCACCCACAGCTGCTCCCCAGGAGGTGAAAGCAGCTCTGGAAAAGGAATCCTGCCCTTTTGAAAACTTCTGGCTTGCCTCAACACTCCTAATAGGAGGCAGCCAAACTGCAGAGGGAAAGCCCCTCCATGGGGGAGGGGATACCCCCAATTCCCTGTCTAGGCTGGTCTCGATGGCTCCATCTCTGCCATGATTGGGAACAAGAGGATGCAGGAAGGTGGGAGGTCCCTCTGGCAGTGTTTCAGGCTGAGGTCCTTTGTCATTTGAAAGGACAGGGAATATGTTCCTGCAGGCAGCTGAAGGGCCCCTCAGGATACAGTACACATGTATTTGTTTGGTTCAGTTTTGGTCAAGGACACGGGGATGAAATCCCAGAGCCACATCACCAGTGCCAGGCTGTCTGGGCCCCTGGACCCGCCTATGGCAGCAGGAGGTCACTGCACCTGCTGAGGGCTGAGCCCCCACCCAGGGACTGAGGGCTTTGCTCTGCAGCTCACCCAGCACACCCGACCCCTCCTGCTGGGGAACGGCATCCTGGGCCCTGGGCACACCTCCTCGGAGTGCTGGGATAACCTGCGCAGTGAGCAGAGCCTGCAGAACACCAGAATCACCTTTTTGCTTCTTTATCTTGTTGCTGATTGTTTGTCAAAGCAAAGTTCTTGTTTATCAAACAAGAACTCAAGCTAAGCTCAGTGCTAAGGAAGTATTACTAGTTTACCATAATTACTATTTAAAAGTGTGTTATGATGCTGCTTATTAGAAACTACTAATATATTATTAATTAATATCCTATCTTGAAGTGAATTTATACCACTATTAATCAGTGATAAAGCCACTTATATTTGTCCTCTTTCCTAAAATGGAAATACTCAGAGCTACTCTACTTGTAGTGCCAGACATGTTGCTTCTGGATACCTGCAGATATGCAGAGTAACTTTCCCCACAGGAATGTTTTATTTAGTCAGACAGCCCTTCGAAGTGAAAGGGTAACTATTTCCGATCATAACCCTGGCTTCGCACTTTAGTAATTATCCTTTAATTGCATTACCCTATTTGAAATAGAGTTGTAATTGGAAAAAAACAATTTGATGTTCCCTGATGCATACTCTGACATGCATTATTTGCTTTTAATTCAAATATAAATGTTCTCCATAATTCTATCAAAGAAAGGAGAAAAATGAAGCAAAATTGAAATGTCAGTAGCAATTTTGGACACGTGAGAAGCATCACCAACTAGTGCTGGATGGGAGAAATAATATTGTGAAATTAGTGGTGTCAGTGGAAAGTAGAGATGTGAAAGGGGAAAGGGCTCAGCTCTGCTCCTCGAGAAGCTGTCTCTGTTGCACATGGTGGTATCTAAATACTGAGCTGAGTACCTGCTGTAACTGAGTGATGGATGGGCCTTTAAAACTACATTGAAGCAGAAGAGGCAGAAGCCCAGTTTCCAGCCTTCCAGCTAACTATTAATTACTAAGGCCAAGACAAGTCAATGGAGTGCAGGTCCCCTTTCCTTGTACCCTACGGGACAGAACACACACTTAGGCAGAAAAGTGGTTTTGTTTCTTCCTTCTTGGGCAGATTCAAACAAACCCAGAGCAGTGGGAATTTACACCAATGCCACTTGCACCTGGTGTTTCTGAGAGGGGAGGTCCAACTAGTTTAGCTGGGTCAACTGCACATACAGTCCTACAAGCACATGTGTGCACACACACGCTTTACTGAGGTCTGAATCAGCCTTGGACCATTTGGAGCACCATGCAGATAAAAATTAAATAATTACAGGTACAATGTTAGTGAGTTAGGTTCTGCCACTCTGGAGCAAAAATAGTACGTCAGACTAAGGAGTCAGGATGTGCTCAGAGAGTAGACAAAGAAAACCCTGTTAGCCCAGTTTGAGTCGGAGGTGCCTGGTTGGGATGGAGTATAGTGCATGTAGAGCTGGGTGTTGCAGCCCACTCACACCACAGAAGAAATTGCAGACACTTTCTGAAGCAACTCCTATGACAGATGTCTGACAGCAGCCCTGCATCCTCAAACCTAATAGGAAGAAAACCTCTTATGAAAAATACAATTCTGGTTTTGTCTAGAGATATAACCAACTTTCATTGGTACAAGCTACTGTGCTATCTACCCAGTTAGTTTATACTGACCAAATCCAACAGAAAGCACAAGGAAAGTCATCGATTCTGCTTCTGCATGTCTGGCTGCCCTGTCCCCAGCTCCAAGCCTCATTCTGAACTCCAAAGGGAAACGTAAGTATTGAAGTTCAGATCCAGGAATTTAGCACATTTCATAGGGACTTCAGGCTTCTCTGGATCTTGAGGGAACAATCCTGTGAAGGTTACCCAGCATTTTATTTTGGGAATCCCACAACAGAAGGCAATTTTATTTTAGGTGTATACTGTACACTCTGTAGCTGCCTTCCACAGTGGCTTCCTAAGATCATAAGATTTGGGCACAATCTCTCCTTCTGTTTAACATATAACCAGTGAGGGTGAATAGTGTCTTTGTCCAAACAGCTCTGTCAGTATCAGCATTCTACCCTGACATATTTCACCTGGGCAGAATGCACCTCTTTGCTTGGCTTGCTCACTCCTCTACGCAATTTCACTCAAGTCACCAGGACTGTTAGTAGGAGCTCACCACTGAGACATGGAACAGTGCAGCTGAGATTTGGGGCTCCCTCACTGCTGATATTGTACAGAGCCTGTACAATTTAAGGCGCCTGCGGGAGGTTAGGCATCCTACACAAGGGTGTTTAACAGGGAAGTAGCTCTGATTTTTCTCTTTTCTTAGAGATTGAACTGAAACTCCCAGGAAGCAGCAAAAAGATAACAAATGAAAACTAAGCCAAAACGTGATCACTCTAATTATAATGACTACTGAAAAGAGATGGTTGTCAAGAGAAAGGTTTCAGGAGCATTGAAGTCAGCTGTCAAGATCCAGCCCATCTGATTGAAAACTGACAAGCAAGTCAGTTGAGAGAGCACTACCATGTTATGAAACAGAAGGAAAGGAGCAGCTTGGTGACTTGATGGTGGGGTTTTTGGTTGTTTGTACGTTTTGGGGGGTTTTTTTGTGTACTACAAACTTACAACAAAAAATGGATGAAGTGAGAAGAAAACTCATTCTCACCTGGATTATAAAGTACTCTAATGCAGGAATAACTAGAAAAAGAAATACTGAATTAAGAAAACTTACGTTACTGAAATTTGGTAAAACCTTATTTTCTACTTTTAAACAAAGTAGTTAAATTAAAGGGTTTCTCAGATGACTTGTGAGGCCTTAAAAGCTGTGAATGAATAGGATCTTTGAATTCCCAGTGATTTCTCTTTGAGAATTTAAGTTCTGGTGGTCCTGGTAAGCAACTTACCCAGGTTGCACAGCTGGTGCTTGCTAATGTGTGCATATATATATATGTATGTATATATATATATGTGTGTGTGTGTGTACAATATATTCTTTTTAATATGCTATCTAATGTCTACTTCATGGTGCTAATACAGCAGCTAAAACAATCAATTTAAAAGTAGGTAGAGCTATCAGTTAAAATGCAAGAACAAGTGAAAGAATAACAAGGAGAAAATCAGAAGACGATAGAAGAGAATTGCTTTTACTTCTGGTTGCAGGCTGGAGCTCTGCACGGATCCACTCTAGGAGTATGCAGTAGGTAATGCTGACATCTGTGGGTGAGATGGAGAACTGAGCTTATGACACAAGTTGTTAATATTGCCCTAACTAGAGCTTAGAAAGGCAAGTCAGTGTATGATACAGATTTAATCTGCTGGCGAGTACAGGTGAAGGGCTACCAAAGGAAGATGAGGGAAGAAGAGAAGAAATAGAGCAATTTTCTCACCACTTAGTCATGGCAGGAGAACCAGGGAAACTGCCCATCTCCAGCTGTCTCGTCTTTTCCCTACCCCAGCCCAACACCTTAGGCTAGGCTGCTTCTGGCTCCTATTGTAACTATTCTGGTAAAATGCTGTCTGAGTACTTCCCTGTTTTTCTGGGAAAGAGGACGTGTGGCTCTGTGCCACTGGCAGAAGTACCACTGCGGATGTTGGGAAGTTTCCCATTTTGCTGATGAGTGCAGGGCCCTGCTATGGGTGGCTTCTTGGCTACCCAATACTGCATTTCTAGGGCAATGTTCAGGCAGGAGCTCTAAACCAAGGTTTCATAGTGAAATGTAAAATGTAAATGTGTCTATAAAAATGTGTTGCTCTCCTCTTAAAGAACTGGCAATCATCAAGGTATTTGGGGTTTGGGTGCAAAGCTCTTATAAAGCCCAAAAAGCAAATCAGTTTCTCTTCAGTGCTAATCTTGTACCCGAGTCTGCTTCATTGTAACCTCATGGATGTAGGTAACACTTCTCTTGTCCTGTGCTCCATTCCTGAATGTGTCAACAAATTCTTCTTTGAGGAATTCCCCAGTTCCGAGGACCCATCTCTTGGAGGTGCACCATGGAACTCATGGCCAGGTTTGCAGTAAACTGATGCCCTCTGCTGGGTATGAGGGACTTGAAACATGTAAATCCCCTATTTCAGAGCAGGATAATGGCACAAAACTCCTTCAAAGAGTGAACCCGACAGTTTAATGGCAAGTGTTCACACCTCCCTACAATATTTTTTAATACGTATTGGAGGATAGCTGGTGATTTGAAATCTAATTACAGTGAGTGAATAACAGAGTAGTTTTGGTTATGGCTTCCACTTTGGTGAATATTAGATGCAACTTGTGCATCTAATAATGATCTAAATTATCTTTAAATATAATAATTTCAATAAACTGTTCCTCTACTATCAGATGGATTTAAAAGCGTGTATAATTTGGAGAGAAGTGTTTAAAGGGGCCTTTAAATAAAGTGGCATTTTTGTGGTGTTGGCTGGTTAGATGCCAGTTTAAAGGTGAACAAAGCTTTCAGAATGTTTGCTAAAGAGTTATTGGGGAAAAAGACCTGGATCATGTGTCAGTATATCCTATATTCCACAGAGAGATCAGTTGAAAAATGCTGAAACTGCATTTATTGAGACACAAATATGACAAAAAAAGGTAATTCTAATTTTAGGGAAAAAATAAAACTGGAAATAGCAAGTGTGTGCTTTGTCATGAGACTGAGAGCTTTAAGGCCTGGATGCTGATTGCAGGGAGCTGTAGCTGTTTGTGTCACACATCGAGAGACAGATGTCCACCCGAACACTTCACCTCTCTGGAGCTCTGTCACTACGGGATTTCAGTGAGAGCCTTTGTGCAGTTGTCTACCGGTCCATTCTGGCTAATATGAGTAATGTCTAAGAGAAAAGACTAAAAGAAACATTGTAATAGATCTAAAATAAGTAAAAATTAGTCACCTTAACTGTTTTCTTCTTCTTTTCCTTCAGAAGCTTTAATTCTGACTTCCAGATTTATAAAATTACAATTTTTGTGTAGGTCTGTCCACTTCCAGCTCCTTCTGATGTCTTGAATGGGAAGAGATTCAAGAGGTAGAAGTTGTCTTGTGTTAGCTACTCAAGCAATGAATTTGTTTTAAAAAACCCCAAATTCATACTGTGTCTACAGATAAGGTTATAACATACTCCCAAAGATAAATGGTTTTTTGTAGCATAATGCTGAAAATGTTAATGGAAAGCCTCTCTTGAGTTAACTACCTGACTGTCCTTTACCATTATTTGAGTATTTAAGAAAAATAATCCCAAGGGAGAGTTAATTGGTTTTAAACTTTCAGCTCCACAAAGGGACACATCCTGTCTCGGGTATGACCACAGGCTTGTATGACAATTCTCACAAGGTCCACAGAAGAACCCTCACTGACTAGATGTTAAATTTGACCATGTTCTAAACTTGATGTGAAGTTTGCTCTCTGTGAGAAAGTAGAGTGTTAAGGACTGGCTTGGTTTCTTAGAAGACCACAACTCTGGAGCTTCCGTTCAATAAACTCAAACTGATTCATGGGATATGTATTATTCATAAACCAGACTCTCTTATTGTCATTGATTTTTGTCTCTTGAATATGTAAACTTTTGTCAAGGCATTAATTTTTGCAATTAATACCAAAAGGCAAGTTTTAATACAGCCACTGAGGTAGATCTGCAGTTGGCTTCACTGCATGCAGAGCTTAAAGTGGTTATGAGACCTGGTACATTAATTTTGGGTTTTATGCAGTTGTTGGAAAATAGTTGTTTCCTTTGGCTCTATTAAAATAACGTCCTGTTTAACAGGCTTAGTTGTGAGTAATTCTGGGAAGTATATGTGCTGCTGGGAGTCACATGCATTCACTTTAGAGAATGACAAAATAGCTTGCGTGGTGTTTATAAAAACAGAAAAAAGAGAAATTCATGCTGTAAGCATTTTAAATCTAGCAAGATGGTAAAGTTGGACTTGTAACTGTCTTCTAAGAGGAAAATGGTTTTGGGGCATGTGGAACTGTATAAAAGCATGCTATTGAATTTACTAACACACTACAGCCTAGGTATGTTAAGGAAATGCAGCTAAATGGAAATGTCCTAAATATGTTAGGAGGACATGTGAACAGCCAACACGAAAAAGTAATTTTTTTACCAGAAAAAATCCCAAACCCTAAGTGTCCTTAGGGACAGTACCCACTACTTGATGCAGCTTTTTAGTCAAACAGTAGTCCTGTGCATTTTGTAAGTGTTTTATTTGGGAAAGTAATCACCTGTTAGTGCATCTGTAAAATGAGAGGCTGAATGTACTAACTTTGCAGAGACTTAATGGAGATGGAGAAATACAGTTCTAATAATGGGATGCTCTAGGCAACTTAAGGTACTGGCAGTTACTGAATCCAAAAACTGGCTGTGGACCTGAAGCCGTAAGTTGCACTCATCGCACACTTGGAAGCCTCGTAAGTTTATTAACAATTGGTACTGATGACTCTGGTCTAATTAAAAAAAATAACAAACACAGGCAAATGACACAACTCAACCAGCTCTTCCCCTCTTACTCTCCTGGAAGTTACCTGTTTATAATCTGACCTAATTCAAAAGATTGCTTAAGAGATGAAACAGATTCAAACATGGATCCAGTGCACAAGATTCACTGCAGTGCCAGATGCCACTGGCACGGAAGGGAAGCAAGCCATGGCTGTTACTCAGCTATGGTGCTGCTGCCTGGAAAACTGCAAAGACTCTGTGGCTCTGCCTAAGATTCACATCATGGTTCTTGTGATAAATGTGGCTAGAACCCAAGGCCAATGAGAGACACCCATTGGAAAAACAGCCAATGACCTCAAAAAAGAAGAGGAGTCTGATTATTTTTATAACAGATTTAATAAAAATGTAGTATGTCAGTGCTTATACTCCAGCAGGACCAGCAGATGTCAGCACAACTCAAAGCACAACTCTGGATTTTGGCAATGCAACCTTCATGTCAGAAAAGAAAAAATCTGCTCAACAAATAGCAAGATTATACAACTGTATCGAGTAAGTCTGCAAGAAGATAACAGTATTATTGAAAAAATGTGACCCAACAAACATGCAGCTCTTCCAAGTCATCAAAGAATAGAAAATTTATACAAAACAAAACAAAAATACAAAGAATAAAAATGTTACTAAGTTTTCATTTATAAAATCTTTTCAATAAACCTTGTTCTGTTGCAAAAGTTTAATACTCTGAGGACAGATAATGTATCAACCAAAGACACATTCAATTCAACTGGGTTTTTTTGGTAACACTCTAGATAACCTTGGTTTGGAAACAGACACTCAAGTTCATTTCAGCTGCATATAAACCTTTAAAATCCGTAAAAAGAGAAAAAAAAATGGCAAGAGAGCTGTTGATGTACCAGTTCAGCCCAATTTCAGACTGGAAACAGAGAAAAATTACTTTAATTTTGTTCTGCAGAAGCCAACAAAGTAATAATACACTTTAACACAATGCTTTGCCAGTTTAATTTCAGTATTTTAAGCATGAGGCTTAAATTCACAAGGATAGCTTGATCTCAAATCCCAGTAACTGGGATGAGATCTGAATACCTAAATGCTTTTGACTCCAAGGGAACAGGATTGGATTTATCAGATGTAGCTTCAATACTCTGTAGAAGATACAGCATTCACTATTAATACTAGAGAGAGCTTTATTAATACTGCATGTAAATTCATTGAGAATTTTCACAGTGTTTCACTTAAAACAGATTGAAACCCATGAGATCCTGAATTAGAGAAGGAGAAATGAGGGACACATGGAGATGGCACATTCTATAAAATAATGTATGAAACAAAAGTGAGTGGCTCAGGATAGATCACATTAGAATTTAGCACCTTGTACTTGAGTACAGTCAAAGACTGCTCAGTCTTACCTGGATGACTAAAAAGCCTGACTACAATGCAGACTCAAGTGTGAAAAGACAGCAGTCTTATTATGTCCATAAATGAAAATAATTGTGAAGGTGAGCACATTCATCGTGTGGGTCGTGACAAATTCCAATGGTTTCCATTAAACTACTAAACGCTGACTGCGCTATTTAATCAAAGCATGGGCCACACAGTCAGGATGAAATAATGCGCATACACTACCCAACATGTTTATTTCTAATGATCTCTCCTCCTTCTATCTCAATCTGCTCGTAGAGCCACTTGCGGTCGCAGCGACACTCCGTGCCGCACTTGTTGGAGCCACACTTGGGGCAGGCGTAGAAACAGCCCAGGCAATCTTCGTCCAGGCAGTCACACAGGTCCATCCCGCTGTACAGCAGCAGGCCCTGGCTGTCGTACACTTTACTCTTGGCTGGTATAACCTGCCTGTACAATAAACACCAACAGTTATATTCCATGGCAAAATCCACTTACTTTGATGCCAAGTTGCTAACAGTTGTGGAGGGAAGTTTGCTTTTGTCAGGTGTTCACTCTAACACTGTTAATTTCAGAGATATACATACCTTACCATATGTGACAACATTTCTCAGTCCTAATTGCATCTCCACTCTGTGCTCAAACTAAGTGGAAGAAACAGAGGGAGAGGAAAAGGATGTGTAGTTGGTGAGCAGCACATCTGGTGTCTGTTTCTGTCTGGTACCTTTACACGTGGGCGGAGAGCAGGGGCAAGGCATTACTGTAATATTTCTTGCATATTTTGACAAATAGAAAATGTCTTTTTTTTTTTTTTAATCAGTCACATTAGAAGGTTATAACTTGTATTGTCCAGCTTGGACATTAACTTTGTTTTTCAAAAGGAAGGTAAGGTCCTAACTTGCACACTTTTGTTTACCAAGTGTAACTGCTAAGTTTACTGAAAGATGATAACTCCAATATTTTAAGTGTAGCCTACTTGATCTTACTATATTCAAATTTAGCTTATTATCAGAATTTTAGTTTATGCACGTATTAATAGCTACATCTATGATCTGTGTAGTATTGTTGTGCCTCACAAACACCTTCTTGTGTTTGCCTGAAATATGGACTGTAAGCTAACATTTTATCTTCTGTTTTATTTATCTGAGGAATAAGAGTGGTCTTCAATAACCATAAAAACAAGAACCCAATCCATACACATACAAACATCCACACAGATAATGTTACAGGCTACAGGAACACTGACCATCGAGGATATTTTATTTTCAAATGAAAGTTAAATACAACTAACAAATTACCTGTCTGAATTGAATGCTGCAATTTTGGTTTGCAGTCTTCTTTTTTCCCTTTTACTGGTCTCTGGAGTGAATTCAGTCTGTCGTCCTGGATTAGCAAACTGGAGAGACTTTAAAGCCTTAGCTGTACGCCCCTGAAGAAAATGTCAATTGTAAACACAAATCTTAATTCTTACAAAAATGTCCAGTCAATGATATTGTAATAACCTAGATGAATTCTTGACCTATGATTTCCCAGGAGAAACAACTTAAGCCTTAAAATCTTTATGCTGGAGAGTGATACCTGTCTCCAAACCCAGCAACACAAGCTTTATAGCAGCAGTTTTAATCAATGCTTTCCAATTACCCTCCTATCAGCCTCCTAATCATACTGGCATGTAATTGAGAAATACAGCTGGGGAACAGCTCCCAGACTGAACCTCCTCTTTGCTCAGGGTGCACACGGCCGAGCTCTTGCTGTTTTGGTTGCCCACACTACAGATTCCCTGTGCACAGCCTGAACAATGCACCCAGCAAGGTACCAGCCACACTGCAAGCTCAGCACATGGAGAGCTATCCTCCCACACCAGTTCATCACTGTCCCTGACCAAATGCCATGGCCTTCAAAGCCCAGACACCACAACAAGAGTACGCTTAATTCACCTCAATGCAGGTTCGTTTCCTAATGAACTGCAAGAGAAAATGCCTTTTTTTCTTTTTTTTTTTTTTTTAACTGAAGAGATATCTTTAGAAGCAGCTTTTGCAGTGTTCAGTTTCAAGCACAGGAGTTTGTTGCTTGCAAGGCTTGAATAACAGCTTAAAATACCAGCAGCAGTCTGATATTTACATGAATTTATGAGTTGTAAGTCACCCTAGTAGACACAATTTTTCAAAACCTAAAGGTCACATTATTTAATTAGAGAAGAAGATTTTTAAGATCCTCCAAATAAAAGTTTAAATACAATAAACTTCTGCACATCTGAAAGACTACATCCTTTCTTATTTCTATGAGAGAAAAAGTTAATTGCTTTATGTAGTAGTTAGATAGACTCTAATAGCTTGCAGAGTGTAGAGGGGATGGGAAAACTGATCCATATACATACATCTGGATCCAGTTTTCTTCTTTGTCGCTCCTCGGCTTCCACATCCACACTTCCACTTATTATCCGCATACACTTGGGACAAAGCTTCCAACCAGGTACAAACTGTCTTCCAAACTTGGCACTTAGAAAAGTTGCATCATCTAAGTCAATTGATCGCAAGTTTTTCTTTGATACTTTTCTATGTATGTTAAAGGGATCACAACAGGATTTTTGTAAGTCTTCAAACCTTTCAATGTAAATTTTTGCATGCTGGAAGCAGATTGTGTTGTTTTCAGACAGGGTTATTCCAGTCCTAAGCTGAAGCAGCAGGAGGTCAGATGAAGATAGATCCTCTTTGGTCTTGAAGCCAGTGTGACGGGTGTAATAGGTCTTATGGCATTCATTGGTAGCTTGAAGCTGAACTCCAACTGAGCAAGGATCCATTTTACTTTATCAGAACAACTTATTTATTTTGCCTAAACTGAATTCTTTGAAGCCTTTAGGAGTTTCTACGAAGGTCACCCTAGAGAAAACATTAAAATCAATCAGATTTGCACTGCAAACTTTTATCCATAAGCCTGACATACTGGATTTAAGTAATTTAAAAAATATATAAAGAAATTACAGCCTTCTAGTCTAGATAAAACTAAAAAGATACTAAATTTATTCTGGAATTAAACCATCTTCTATTCCTTCCAGAGGCTTTTTTTTTCTTTTTTCTTTTTTTTTTTTTTCTAGAGTAAGTATCTATTCAAAATGTTTAGTAGCATTACTTTCTCAAAAGCAATCTGGGAGCAAGGTACAAGGTGCATGAACTGTTCACACAGCAGCCTGCTCTGGTCACTGGTTTTCCTGGGGACCTCCTCTCTTGCGACAATCCCTGCTAGCCAAGACCAGATTGCCCACAGAAAAGAACTGCTGCTGGCTAAACAATTCATCCATCCTGTTTCCAAGGGGTTTCTAAGGGAGAAAACAGAGCTGCAGAAGGTAGGCTGCACAGGCTGGCTGATGCCAGTCAGCAATTCCTATCCAGCAGCACTTTCCTCTACGTTCTTCCCACATATATCAGGTGCAGGTCAATACCCTGGATCAACCTGAGCCTTTTCAGGAACCAGGCTGGGCTATGCACAAAGATTGGTGTTTCCAGATGTGTGCAGCCTTCTATTGGGCAGTTATTACACAGTTATACACTAATTCAATTACCAAATTAAATTGCCAAATACCAAGTGAGCCACTGCAGACTGGGCTCACACCCTGGCCAAAGTTTGTTGCTAGTCCAGTGCTGGCCCTAACACTTCAGAGCCTGAGCCCATCTTGCACTATTTTTCACTGCAACATAAAAACCAAACTTCTACCAAAAGAAAGGAATCACTTGCTCTCAAATCCTCCAAGAACCTTAATTACAATGAGTGTAGCCTAACTGGGATGTTTATGTTCAGCCACACCCTACCCTGCAAAGGCAAAACCCAGAAAAATGAAAAAGCAGTGTACTGGTTGTGTCTAGCATAGAGTTAAATTCTTCACAGTAGTTAGTATGGAGCTGTGTTCTCGATTTGTGACCAAAACAGTGTTTATAACACATGGATGTTTCAGCAGGGCTTGCAGAGCATCACAGCCTTTTCTGCCTCTCACCTTGAGAGGGGCCGGGAGTGCACAAGAAATTGGGAAGGGGAGGAGCCAGGACAGCTGACCCCAAGAGACCCAAAGGATATTCCAGAGCACATGGCCTCGTGCTCATTAGTGAAGAAGAGGCTGGTGGGGAGGCCTTGCTGGGGAATGGCTGAACATTGATCAGTTGCTGCTGAGCAATTATTTTCACTTGCACTGCTCATTTTTTTCTTGACTTTTACCTTCTGCTCTCTTTTGTTTTTTTTTTATTTTCCTTACAATATTTTTAAAACTATCTTTTCATTACTAAGCTGTTTTTAGCTCAGCCCACAACTTTCTCACTTTTATCCTTCTGATCCCCCCCAGTGAGGGGGTGAGCGAATGGCTGTGTGCTGCTCAGTTGCCAGCTGGGGTTAAACCACAACACACATTTATTTGTTCTCATCACTGAACAGGGTAATAAGGCCTTTTAATCAAAAAAAGCATCTGCCAGTTGTCCAGTGCAAAAGCGCCTGGCATTCAACAAAATAAAATCAAACAGCATCATACAAAATCTAATGACATGAAATGTGTAAGTTTAGTCAATATACAGAAATCTGAACACAGCAGTGCAAGAGCTTAAAAGAGAACAGTAAGTGAACAGGATTTTTAGAATTAATCTGAAAAGCCACTGCTTGGAGCATTTTTGCAGCAGAAATACTCTTAATTTTTCAGTTTTTCTGAAACAGATGTATATATCTGAAGCAATTATACAACACATTTCTATATATTAAATTGTATGCATAGTAATTGAAAGATCTTGCACAGGACATGATATTGTCTAGTGATTTAACTGATGCAAATATAAATGACCTGTGAGGTTCCACTTGGGCCAGTAAACTTGTCTGAAAGTATAATTTTATATCTGATTTGAGACAAAACTAAGTATAATGGAACAATCATTTTTAAACAAGTTTTCTCAGTCTATTGTTAGGAATGTTGCAACTTTCACATTTAAATTAAAGTAAGAAAAATAGAGGCACAAGGAGTCCTGAATGTAGAAGTAATACATAAAATGTTTTAAAACCCCAGTTTGCAGAAAAGAATGTATGTTTCATTCTGAAAACAACAAACTCGGTTCTGTTTTTTTGCAAGTGATCTGAAAATACAAAGACTTAAGTATTCTAATACTTAACACCAATTTCTCAGGTCAAAACCTAAATCCTGTATTTTTAGAGCTAGACCTAGTCCACTCCTAAGTTTCTAGGCCATCTGAACTCTTCTTCACACAAATTTCTGTAGGTTAAGTTAACTCCTTAAGTTTTGAGCTTTTCAAATCTGTACTGAATAATACACATAAGAAGAAAAGGGTAGATGTCAATGAAATTTAAAAAATTCTTATTTTCAGTGGCTTCAGAGCATTGACTGTACTAAGTTTTACTACACAAAAGTTCCAGTGCCTTCGCCTATTTATGCATTTACTGCAGTACTGACTTTGAATGATTTTTTAATGTTTTTTTAAAGACCACCTATCAAACTTTAACATCTTAGTGAACCAACTCTAATGACAATTAATCTTTTTTTATTAGCTGCACAAAGCCTGTGTTTCAAACCAAGGTAACTGGAATTGTGAAGGATCACAGTTCACTGTAGCTGAGTTAACATTTTAACAGCAATTTAAGCTGTTAATAACTTTACTCAAATAACTTTACTCAAAGAAGTCTGTTACACGCTAATGTGCATTTTTGACTGATTCCTGCTGTGGAAGGTGGGGTTTGTGTGTGTGGTTGAAACACACTAGGTCAATATACAAGCGATGGTCTGAATTTTCAAAATTTGCACGTATATTGTAAGTCCGAACTCTTGGAAGATGTTCTTACTGAAACACCCGATTTACCTTATAAGCAAAAAAAAAAATCCCCAAATAGTTATTACAATTCTATCCCTGTCAGGTACCTGTTTTGACAGCTGACTGCTATGTGATATTCCCTACATTAAATTGCAGAAGAGCAAAACAGGTCTGTCACCTCGCTTTGTTCAAGTGACAGTACTGCTGACGTAACTTCGGTATCTCATCCACTTAATTCTCAGGAATTCCTGGTGGAAGCTTCAGCGCATTTCTTCTCTTCTCCTCTTGGAGAACTACTACTTTTCCTGTGAATTCTCTTTGTGGAAACAGGAAAGCACATGAAACCCCCAAAACTAAGGTTTGTATGTGCGCCTGTGCAATGGTTAATCGGTGCTCACCGTCCCAAAGGCCACAGCCCGGAGCAAAGGCTCGATGATGGGCAGCCCTGGGGGGCACAGAGCGGAGCACGCCTGCCGCCCCCCCGGCACGGGGCTGCGGGGGCACCGGGGAAGGAGGAAAGTCCCTCACACAGGCAGCACCAGCTTAGAACTGCCTCAGGGAAAGAAAGACCCGGCCCTTCCGCTGCCGGACGCAGGCCCTCAGCGCGGCCCCGGTACCTCCCCGCGGTGTCTGTCCCGCCGTGCTGGTACCTCCCCGCGGTGTCTGTCCCGCCGTGCCGGTCCCTGTCCGTGGGGCTCAGTCCCGTCGTGCCGGTGCCGGTGCCGCTCCCTGTCCGCGGCCTCCGTCCCTCGGCGCTGCCCCGCGGGCGGCGGCCATGCACGGCCCCTTACCACCGAGCCGCGGGGAGGCCAGAGCGGCGCTTCCGGCCGGCCGGCTGCGGCAGCGACACCTGGCGGCGCGGAGGACGCGGCCCCGGCCTGTGCTGCTCGGAGGGCTCCGGTGCTTTCCGGTGCTTTCCCCCACTTCCCGGTGCTTCTGGATGCTTCTGGGTGCTTCCCGGCGCTTCCTGGCACGGGCGGCGGGGCCGGGGCTGGGGCCGGGGCCAGTGAGCGAAGGGCTGCGGCCCGCTGCAGGCTCCGCCGCGCTGCAGTGCGGCGGCGGGGCGGCAGGGGGAGCCCGGCGCTGTTGTGGGGCCGGGGTCGGACCGGGGGCTCGGGAGTGCCTTGTGCTATCCCGGGGTGTCCTGTGCTATCCCGGGGTGTCGTCCTGGGCTGCCCTGTGTCGTCCTGGGAGTGCCCTGTGCCATCCCGGGGGTGCCCTGTGCTATCCCGGGGTATCCTGTTTTATCCTGGGAGTGCCCTATGCTGTTCTGGCGTGCCCTGTGCTATCCCGGGAATCGCCTGTGCTATCCCGGGAATCGCCCCAGGTCCCACAGACTCTATTTTACACCTTACCCCGGCCTCGAGATCAGCGCTATCAAAGCTGTTCTTTGTTTTAAATAAAACAAACCCCTCGCAAATCTGCTGCTTCGTTTAGGGGAAAAGCCAACAGTCTTTCGGTCACCAGAACGTCTCTCAGAAGTCTGTTACTCTTTTTGGTTGGTTGGTTGGTTGATTTGGGTTTTTTTGTTTGGTTGGCTTTTTCAAATCCTAAAATGTGTTTAAGAGGTGTCTGTGTGGTGTGGTGTGGTGGTTTAGGGGTTATGGTGGCTGTTTGGGTTGATTGTTGGATGATCTTGAAGGTCTCTTCCAATCTTGATGATTCTGTGAACCTCTTCAGGACAACAATGGATTTTTCAGAGAGAGTGTATGAAATTTTGACCAGCCTTCATTTGGTCTGCATCTAGGTAGTGACAACGCACCCTAATTATTCTTGGAGTTTTTAGAACAAAGATGGTAATAAACAGAACACAAGTGCCCTAATAAGTACCTTAAATTTATAATACCAATCCTGGTTTCAAATTATGATGGTGATAGTGATATCTAAAAGAAAGCCTTAAATTACTTCTTAATATCAATATAAAGTTTTTGTTGGTTTAACTAAATAATTGCTATCTGACTTTCCAACAGATCTCCAGTGGATGCTAAGAGTAAGCAAGCTGAATCTTAGGGCAAATACAGAAAGGCGTGTCAAGAATCTGAAAAAAAAGAATTCTAGTGAGCCACAGAAACTGGTGTAAGTAACAGAACAGCGAATTATACCATGCCCATTCCTTGGGGCTTGACACAGCTGTGCTAACAACTGACACCTCATTCTAAGCAAATCATTTTGGGACTGAGATGAGGCAGCAATTTGGGTAACAGAAACTCAGCTTGGTTAGCCATAAATATTTGGGTATAGATCTAGGTGCTCTCTTGAGATCTAGTGGTAGTTTTTTATGACTTTGCTATATTTTTATATATTAAAAAATGAAGTACTGAAGCCAACTGGGCACATAGAGTAGAAATATGAGAAAAGACCCAAAGCAGCAAAATGTTGTTTTTTGGGTTTTTTTGGGTTTTTTTGAGTTTTTTAAAGTCTGTTATTTACAGTAGCCTTTGTCAGTACTAGGAAAGATATTAGGGAAAGGGTATTTTCATGTAGAAATAGGACACTGAAATTGCCTTTAAAATGCAAGACTGTAAATCAGGATATTTTTTCACCTAGCTTTTTGAGCAGTGTTGAAGAATTGGTGGGATCGTTGTCTCAAAATAATTAAAGGCCTGTGGAGAAATTATTTTATCCTTTCTTCAGGAGATATTCAGGGTTCTAAAGCATGGGAATGTAAAGTTTTAATAGGTGGCAGTAGCAGCATGTAGGTTGTGCCATTTGCTGTTTCTCCATGTGACCGTTAAAGAAAACCATTATAAATTCCATATATATTGCTAAAGTCGTACAGTGGCTCAGCGATGACAGAGAGACTGTGAAGTGCTATCATTCAAGAAAGCTTCAATAAGGCTGCTTCTGCTGACTTGTGTTGCTTAGGATGAAATATGTGGAGTTAATGAAGGGGAATAATTCATGAGAGGAGATATTTGAGATAGAGGTTGTGACATCAATTTGTCATAAACATGGGAAGAGCAGTGAGGTGTATTCACTTTTTCAGTGTTAGTGTCAATATGTGAGGCCGACTGTGTAGGGCTGGTTTCAGGTTATCTGGGAATTAACTTGTAACAAATCTGCCAGCCATGGATTTAGACTGGTTTTGGTTGATCACATTAGCTTTCCTCTATGTAAATGGAATGGTGCCTTAATGAGGGAGAGCTTTGGTGTTTAGTGTAAAAGGATTCTAGAGATCAAGGATGAAGGGTAACAGGAACAGGAGCTAGACTAGGTGTGGTAGAAATAGTCTCATATATTCTGGTGATACTGGGCGGGAATCTAAATTTGTTTCTCTGCCAACGCAAGGTGACTCCATATGCCATTTTCATTCATAAGGGCATCTCAACACTGTCAAAGCTCATGTTGCATAGGAATATGTATGTCAAGGTAATTTTTAATGGATTTTGTGTTGAACAGTAGCAGAAGTCCTACTCTCTCCAGTTTGTGTCCGCTCGCTAAGGGTCAGTGATTCATGTGTACCTCAGTTCCCTCACATGTAAAAACTGAATAAAGCTGTATTGACATACATCATCACTTAAAAATTGCTGTGTTTTTCTGTTGCCCTGATTTCTAGCATTTAAAGCAGTGTCATTTGTTGCTGACCTGCAAAAAAACATTGGGATAGACTCAGAAGAAAGGTATTTGTAACCGTATTCAATATAGTGTAAATTCCAGGTAGCTCACATCAAATTCCAGAGGTAATCAAGCAAAAATATTTTATAACTTTGCCTATCACCTGTATAATATCCAGGTAGACTGGTCTAGAAATCAGCAAAATATTGCTAAGGGTCAGAGATTTGATTTAGTTTCTTCTTCAGTCTAAGTAAGTTTGAGGATGTTGTTAAATTGTTTTTTTATTAAAGTGAAACAGGTTAAGATATTCCACTAGTACAGAATCACTATCTCATGAAGTGCTCTTTTAAACTTTAGTGTTAAATGGAAATAAAATGTCCATATTACTATATTTGGCATATTTGAGAAAGAAAACTGAATCTAATTGTAGTTATATATTTTTGTTACCACTAGGGATCCTACTGCTTTTCTTCAGAGTTTTTAGGCAAACATCTCTTAGCTCCTACAAAATGTGCTGAGACAACAAGTAGGCATAGATGTTGTTTGCTTTGAGTTTCTCTATGATTTTCTTATAAAATATTGTCATCAACTCTTCCAAAAACATAAAGTCAGAGATATAGAGAGCAATTGTTGCAATGAAAAAAGCAGAAAAAACCAGACAGTTTTGGTAGGGAGCATTCAGACCTAAATGGAAAAAGAAAAACAAGTAGCCTATATGAGCTTTTCCTTGTAGAAAATGTGATACCAAGTCCTGCATTTTATCTAAAAGTCATGAAGTAATGTCACCAACAGAACTGCTTATTTCACAACAAATCATTAAGTCATCAAAAGTCTGGGTATCACCATAAAAATAATTTTAAAAAACCTTAAAAATTACCTTTTGTAGTGTGCTAATAAGTTTTATTTTGTAAGATGTGGATATAAGAGTATGCAAGTACTGGCTTAAATTACTTTCTGGCCTGTTGTTCTATTTTTTTTATCTTAATTTGGCAATGTTATAACAACTTCTGATATTTTAAAAATTTGTATTTAAATTTTGGCACACGGCTGTTGAATATTTGGATTCATATCATGCTTCAGTTTTTGAGGTACCTAGAAATAATAGAAATTCTGTCAGGCTGAAAAAATATTAAAACCCCTCTCACCACTTGGATTGTTGCTGTGTCACAAAGAGAATCCTCTAATGGCATCTGACCTTGGGATGCCTCTTTGGGAATCTTCTGCCCTTTCCAGGCTGATTTCATGACAGTCCTTATAAATTTATTGCCTGGAATGTTCTGTCTGTCTTCTCAGTGAGATCTTTGTGTTGAGGAGGATTTTGGCTGCTATTTCCAGTCTGCTCCTCTTGTTTGAGCAGCTTCACAGATGATGTAGCATCACCCTGTTGCTATTCAGTGTTCTTTGCTTTGGGGCTGAAGAGAACGTGCTTGGAAACTCGGATGTCAGCTGTGCTTTGGAATTGGTGCAGTGACTCTCTGCCAGTTTGTATCTCATTTAGGATACAAACCCAATGTTTGGGAGTTTCCTTTATTCATCTGTAAAGGTACTGAATTTATTTCTGATTCAAAAAGCAGGGACATTACTAAAAGCAAAGCAATCTCATTCAGCCTCTTTATAGTCACTTCCAGAGCAATTAATCCTTGCACAGATCTAAGACAGTCAATGCTTACTCACTGGTAACAGGTGAGGGTGTTCAAGGAATTTAGGATTTGTCCTTTCCTAAGAAAGACATCCTCTCCATGCTTGGCTTGATGGAGAATGAAGGTTGTTAATCTGACAGCTGGTGAAGAGTCAAATAGGGAAAACTACTTTTTTTTTTTTTGCATTTGTGCATTCTGAATCATTTGTCTGTGTGTTATTTCTTCCCAATGCACCCTGATGTCCCAGGAAGCAAAGAGCACAGATCATGAACAAATGCTTGTGAGTGGGCTTTATGTCAGAGTGTGACTGTGGGTTTATGGATCACACATCACTCCAGGAAGCCTTCCAGGATTTTTGCCTTTCCCAGGAAGCAAAGAGCACAGATCATGAACAAATGCTTGTGAGTGGGCTTTATGTCAGAGTGTGACTGTGGGTTTATGGATCACACATCACTCCAGGAAACCTGCCAGGATTTTTGCCTATTAAATAGTAGGGCTGGATTCATGGTTACTCTGCATTTCTTTTATGCTATTTGCCACAGAGAACAAGCTCTAAGGCTGTCTTAATTGAACACCAAAGCTGAGGAGAAGAAATGAACAGATCGGCATTTAGGTCAAGCAGTGTTAGTTCCATAGCTGCTACCAGCCAGTGAGAAGCACTCTAGTTAAGTCCCAATTTTGGAAAACCTGTCCAGCAAAATACCTAGCAGTGATTATTAGCCATTTTCTGGAAATTCTTGTGTATGATATTGCCTGTAAAGGGAGAAATTTTCCTGTGACATTTTTAATCAAGGAAAACATTTACTCTGTTGACATGACTATACTGGGATAACACTGCTACTATGGCTAGCTGATACATACTATATTTTAAAAGGATATTTTCCAGGTCAAATCACACGTATCTTAACACTCACTACTTTGTTGTCTCATTGAGAAGGTCCTAAGCAGTTTTACTTAGAGAAGTTGAAAGGATTGCTGAAATCCTGAAGCAGACTAGTAGCAAAGTAAGAATTACACCTCACAAGCCTCAGTGTAGACTTATGACTTGAGGTCTCCTGTGCAAGGTTTTGTTGTGCAGTTATGCTGGTGTAATTCACCACCATATGGGACAGGTTTTAGTATAGCTTGTGGTTTAGTGACACCCTACTGCAAGAGGATCTTTGCTTGCTGATTTTTCTATTCCTAACACATCAGTTCTACCACACTTCCTCAGTTCCACTCATGGAACAGTGAGTCCTGAAATGTTTGTGACAGGGAATGTCAGAAACTGACTCTTATGTTTGACTATGAAGTGAGTTGCACACCTTCTTATCAAACATAAAGTCGTGGTATTAAAATGGTCACTGCAGCTAGGTGTGTGCACAAACCAAAAAAAGAAAGGTTTCTGTGAGCTTAGGTTTTTTCAGTCCTCTTCTGCTGCAGAGGTTGGGCGCTGCACAAAATTCTGTAACTATTCTTCAGTTCTGCAGTGCTCTGCTCCATGACTCATTGTACATCAAACTTTTCTGTCAGCTGTAGCTATGGGAATTACCATGGTTCTTTGAAATCCTTTTAGTAATAAGACAGTTATCCCATGAAACCTTTACTGAAATCAAGTTTATTTATATCTTTTCTATTTTTACATTAGAGAGTGATTTTTTTTCTCAAGGCATGGGAGACAGTTACTTTGTCCATCAGTTTTATGGCCTTCGGACAAATCACTGGCCTAAATCCATACTGTTTGCCCGCTGATTTCATGCCTCATTATGTATTTGGAGAGAAAATGGTCCATTTGTCTGCAATTGATAGGCCTGTTAGCAGATACCAGCAACTACTGTGAATAGTCCCAGTCTAAATATAGCAGGTTTTGACTTGCAAAAACGAATGTAAACATATTGTATTAGGCTGTGCTTTTAAAAAGTGCTCAAACAATCTGATTTTGGATGCTTTATTCTCTGTCTGTCATTGTTGTTTTGAAAAATAAACAGGGAAAGACTCTGACAAATGATGAAAGGAAAGTCTTTCCCATTCCCCCTCAAAAACCACAGTAAAACATGTTCAACCTTAGCCCACTTTGTTGATGTACTTTGGAGTATCAAAGCCAAACCAAGGCTAGTGCTTATTGTGCTTGAACTAAGCAATGTATGAGTCAGTCAGTCTACAGTTTATCAAGTGTTGTACAGTATATTAGAAGTTACAGCAACAGTTTTCTTTACAGATTTTATTGAATCCAAGTAACATAAGGGGACACCTCAGCTTCCAGGGGAAATGAATATGAGTTAATACTAGCAGGTGTATGGATAAAAGAAAGCTATGTCCAAACTGAAAAGTGTAACTAATCCTAAAGACAACCTAGAAAAAGTTTCTTAGTTTTGACAGTAATTATAAACTTTGTTTTTTCAAATTAAAAATTTTTGTCTTATGCCTTTATTGAAAACTAAAGAACAGGAACGATGTTTAACATGCAGTTAAAATTTCTTTGTGGAGGCAGTGACATTGCAGGCAGTTCATTAAGACTTCTTGTTTCTCTGGGTTTTAGTGTCATTCCAGTACCAGCACTGTAGCTGAGGGGAAGGGGAATGTCCTGTGTGCCCACAAAGTGTTGAGGGAAGGCTCCATGTGTGTATCTCATTCCGGGTTCCCAGGATCAGCTGGAGTCTGCTCCAGGCCCACTTTGTAGGCTCAGTAGTGAGTTGCTTTGAGATTCCAGGGTCTTTTTTATACTATAGCTGAACACCTTCTTCTAGAATGTCTTCAAATAGTTTGTTAAGGCAGCTCATACCATCAGTGGATGTACTTATTCATGTCATAACAGTCTTCTCTTTCCATTGCCAACTTAAAATGTTCTTTTTAAGTTTTTCCCTGAGTAAGTTGAATACCAGCTTCCCAATAATGATGTACTATCATTTTATCTGTAATGGTTTTCTCATGTCTGTCTCTGAGGCAGTCACAGCACGTTAGCTGCTGGTTTGATTCTGACAAAATTCTGCTTTTGCCCATTAATATTTGTGATATAAGCATTTCTTGTCCTCTAAAAAATCTTTGTTGCTATCTTATCTCAAAGGTTTTCTTTCTTGTGTCAGTAATGTGAATTTACTATGATCTATAACCAAGCATACTGTGGAAAAATAAATTATTCACCATTTAAATAAATTTATGTTTGGAAAGTCCATGGTTTTCCTGAACTTTATAGTTAGCAAATTGTTAGGACTTTTTGCTTCTATTTCTTACTTTGGATCAGCTTGGTGTAATTCTCAGATAATTGAATTGCCTTATACATCCTTGTCAGTACCAATTTTTCATTGTCAGGCTACTGTGTTGATTCTCTGTTTATGTAAGACAATCCGTGTTGCTGTTTGACTGAGAATAGAATATGCTTTTGTTTATTTTAGTCAGCAGCAAGATATTGAAACTCTTTTTTTTTTTTTTTGATGGTAGAGACTTTTTAAAAATGAATTGAGATTTTTTTTAGTGACTGAGCCATCCAGCTTTCTCCAAATCTGGTTATGTTAGGAAGTATCACATGCCTTGCATAACTGATAAAAATGTGCTCAGTGGTGACTGAAATCCTAGAGAAATTACAGTTGCACAATGTCATGGGGTTAATTTTAATTCTGGAATTTTCTTCAAGCAATTCTGAAGTGCAAGGAACATTTCTGTTACTGGGAGTGATACCATTTTATCGAAACTCCAGACTCTCATTCTTTAGCAGGAACAAAAAGATTCCCATTATCTGCTTGTCCAGCTGATGTCTAGTCATCTGTACATCGTTTCAGGTTTCCAGTTGTAAGGCAGTTGCTAATTGCTTTGAACATGTCTCCTGGTACTTTTTCAGTTTTTCTTTTCAAAGGAAAAGCTGCCTTTTTCTCGTACAATTTTAGTATTTTAATTTTAGTTTAAAAATATTCATAATTGTGTAATGACACATCGTTCAGATATTTGAAATTCATATTATCCTTTCTGAACATGTTTTATTTTGTTTTTATGTCTTTATTACCCTCCAGCTGTAGGAGACAAACATTTGGCCCTTTTTTTATGTTGAATTCATGTTATTTTAAATACATAAACATACCATTGGAACAGTTCCTTAATTACTCACTTTAATTGACTGTGACCAAAATATTGTTTTCCTTTTGTGTAATTTCCTTTTCTTTTCTGTAATCTCCATGTTTATGATGGTTTTTATTGCTTTCTTTTCCTTTATTTTGAAGCCTATGCATATTATGTTCATCCAGTCTCTTAGTGGTACGACACTATAAGGAGTGGAAGAATTTTAGAAGTCTCCGTGACTCTTAATGATAAACATGCATTCACTAACTATGGGTTTTGGAGTCTTAAGAAGTCCTTGGAAAAGCCCTTAGTCTCTCAAAATTCATTATCTTTGTTTAAGTGTCTGGTTGTCCTATTTTGGCAGCCAGGAGCCACATTTATGGGCTACAACTTGCATGTGTCAATAGCTGCATAAAAAAAATTAGAGCAAACCAAAGAATTTAGTTGTTCTTCTATTGTTGCAAGCAAATGGGTATTAGGAAACCTGTCCAGAAAATAGTCCAGCAAATAGATTCTGAGTGATATAGGCTGAGAAAATTTCTCCCTCAAAGAGCTACTTCATATTTTTTATATTTTACAGCCTCTTAAATATCCTCAGCTGGAATCGTTACAATATTGTTATGTATTGATCTGACTGGAGAGATGTTTTAAATAAGGATTTTAACCTGGATCTTCTCAAAATACAGACAATTGAAAGATCCTGGTGTGCAGGCTCATCCCAAGACTAGTGGCTTCTCAAGTAAGGGACATGCAAAAGAACTTTTGGAATTTTCAGTCTCAGGAAAAATGTTCTCATAAATCAATGTTTTGAATATTTATCAGATTTCTCAGATTGTAAGGGCTTTTTCTTTCACTCTCTGGAGTGGTACAACACAGTGAAGTACACAGAAGCATCTGCTTTGTTCTGGGTTTGTTCCCATGAGGTAACTTATACTCTGCACAGTGGTACATTCTTTTGCTGAAGGAGGGGAAAGCTAATTTTGTGAAGTGAAATATGGCCACTGTGTACTGTGCTTGGATCAGGGTGAGTGCTCTGAAATTAGGTCAGACTTGTATTCAGTGGTTTGTTTTCAGTATGGTTTTGTGCTTTAGCACTAGTAGTTTTTTATTTGTTTGTTTGTTTGTTTTGTAATAATGGAAAGCATCAGAAAATAAATAATATATATCAGAAAATAAATAAATTAATGATAAACATATGAAAAAGTAGAATAAAGATTTTGTGTTTGGGAATGGATTATTTATGATGCCAGGTAGGATAGATATTAATTGTTTTGACTTCTCTTTACTCTCCAGATAGTACCATAACTAACAGAAAAGAGGCAACGTGCTATGTTACAGTCATTTGCATGGAAAAACTGTGTAACTATCCAATCCTTTTCAGACTCTTGTCTCCCCAAGCACCAAATGATGTCAGAATTATCATTTTTCAAGCAGAAGCACAAGCAGGCTGATGCCTGTACAGTGCAACCCTGTGGGAAAAGTTTTCGAGCTTTGCAAAATGTTTAGCTCTGAGAAGCTAAAGCAGATGTTAGCGCAGAAAGAATTTATGCCAGGACTTAGTAGGATGAACAGAAGGGGAAAAGGCACCAGAGGAAAACAAAATGAGAGACTAGGCTGGACTGGGAATAGAATAAATGGAGGACCATTGAGGACTGACTGAGAACCTAACTTAGAGATTAACTGAGAATGCAAGTTAGTAAGACTCAAGGACTGGGAAAGAAAGGATTGAAAGAGAAAGATTAAAAGAGAAAAAAGGCAGAAGCAAAATAAATGGAAATCATGGAGGAGTCCAAAGCTCTGAGATTACTGCAATTTCCCCTCCTCCAGATAATTTCACTCGATAAAATTATAATGTATGAGAAAACTGGCTTCGATCCTTCTGGCAGTCTAGGTACACTTGTTTCTCAAAATAGGGAAAATAGCAGGAAGCTAATGTGTTTTAACTTAAGGAACCAAATTTTGAGAAAATCCTGTACAACAGTTGCTTTCTCTTTGGTTTATAGAGTAGGAGTCATTTGTCAAGTCTGTGCAGCAGAATACTCTCCTGGTCACCAACTCAGTACTTTTTTCCTGTGTTTTTGCTCAATTTATGGACACTGAGAGCTCAGAATGTGGACCATAGGAGTTAAAATTTTAGATACGACCAGCAGTAGTATCAAACTCTGTAAATACTCATGTTATTTTGTTTAAACAACTACTTTGAGAAAAAAAAAGGTGGCAACTGGAAACCAGTCTGGAAATAACTTGCTTGTAGAGACTGTTAATAATAAGCTTACCAGCTTTAGTTTGGCTCACATACTCAAGCAAACAAGTTTGATGAAATGTAATAGTAATACATGCCCAGAGCTGGAGTGGGGGGAATAAACTACCCTGTCATTGTATTAGCAAAAACAGAGACTGAGGCTGCGGCTGTGATTGAGCTTTTCACAGAACTTAATGGAATTTGCAAATAAAATTATAAAATACCTTATTCATATTAAAACATTCCACAATCATAAGCGAAGAAACTATATTTCAAGAGTCTATCCACTCTTTTCCCAAAAGATAACATTTTGGTTATGAAGAGATTAGGATGCGAAAGCTCAAGAACAAGGTATGCGCTACTAAAACATGGTAATTCAAACACAAGAGAAATTTCTGACTGTTCATTGTACTAACTGCCTCCATCCCAAATGGCTTCAAAATGTGCACATCATGCTTTTAGGTACATCTCACTTCAAGGATCTATTTACCCTTGAGTAGAAAGCAGTGGCTCTTTGTTGCAGTGAAAAGCAATTGACAGCAGTTGTATAGAAGAATAATTTCTCTAGGACTCTTTGATTACATCTGTATTTAGTAACACTGAATATGATTCAGTATGCCAAGCTTTTCTTTATCCCCTGCTCCTCTGGTCTTCAGGAATGTCACTAAAGCTCACAAAGGGAAAGGGCCAAGAACACAAGAGAAGTCAGCTCAAATGCTCTTGAGGTGCATTATAAAAGACCCATTTCAGGGATGAAAGTGATGGAAGTACCAACTTGATCTTTTCTTTGTAGGCTGACTTTGTCCTTAAAGGAAAAATTAGACGTGTGTCAGCAGTCACATACTGATGTTCCATCAATGTAAGGCGTTGCTTTGTGGTCTCCCAAAGCAGCATGCTTAGTCTTGACTAGAAGCTGAAAAATCATCACAATTTCCTCTTTGCTGTGCATGTTTGACACATTTTTTTCCATTCACCTTTTGTCAGTGGTACTCTAAAATTTCCATGCAGTGTCACATTGCAAAACCAAAACATGAGTGGTTACAAAGTAGCTTCTGAAGCTGAATGCTTAATTTTAAATGAGGTGATGATAGATTTTAAACTGAACATGTTTAAAATTTGAAAGAAGTATTTGGTGTCATCAGACAATTCTGACTAGCATTGCACTTTAGATATAGAGATAAATTAATTGGAACTACTAATTGGAACTACTACAGTTTTTTTGTAGTAAAAAGAAAAAGAAAAAGAGAAATCATGGAGTAAAAAGGAAGGATCAGATTAAAATTCTGATCTACCTGGTGGAGAATGTACTGCTGCTGTATTTAGACTTAGTTTGTCCTTTCCAGAAACTTTTACTTCTTCTTTACCAATTGTCCCTTAATATCCTTCTCAGCGTTTTTCAGTCTGGCAAATATCTTCGGAATAGCAAGCTCATATTGTATCTTGCAGTTCACAGAAATTCTACAATCCCTTTATTAAGATTCCCACACCCCTGCTCAGTTCAGGAAGTCTTTAGAGCTCTTGCTTTTTCACACTATTATCTCCTATGTTGTTTTTTTTACCATCAGAAATGTTTTGATACTCAGAAAGAGACACACTCTAGAAGATCAACTATTCTGTTAGAATCAGCATTTCAATTGCTACAGTGATAGCTTGATCTTGAAAAGAGATCTGCCTGTGATGAAGTTACTGGGATCTTCTATAACAGGTAAGCAGTGTAAATGCACTAGTGAATGCTCCAGTTACACAGATTTTCCTAAAAGTTTCCTTGTACAAGCCTGTGTGCTGCCCAGAGAAGCATAAAACCAAAAGCATTCCCATTAGAGTAGCAGGTGGAGGGCTGTTAATCAACTGAGTTTCTTGTTAAAAAGATAAATGAAAAGTCTTCCTCAGCTGAGTCTTGACCCAGAGCCTGTTGAAATCAGCTCTGAGTTAGACTTGGCCTGCAGTGTTTCAGTGAAATTAACAGTGAGGCAGAAACTGCCATGGGTATTTGTTTTAATAGGATCTTATATCACTTAATCTCCAGGAAAGAGGTAGAATACAGTAGTTAGTTCTTTTAATGCTTTTTGTAATTGAGAGATAAGAGACATTCCTGGGACTGGAGTTTTATGTTGATTCCATGACTCTATGTACCATCAAACAGGACCATGACTAAACAAGTGACCGCTTTGGTACAAATCTATTTTATTTGGAAATAGTGCACATAGACTTAGAGACCTGAAATAGTTCTAGCTGCCTAGATTATCTTACTCAGCCTCTGAGATGTTACACTTCATTGATCTTTCTCCTGCTGTACAATTCTGTCTCATCTTCTGCCTGCATTCTTCAAGACTGCTTTCCTGCCACAGTCTCTGAGAAGATACTGTCCTGTTGGTGTGGTGTGCCCTTAACTGAAATAGGCCCCTGAAATTTCATAATGCCATGTTTTTACTGTAGATGTAGTATGCATCAGCTGCACTGGCAGTAATTGATGAGAAATCTATCTGACTCCCAGGAGAACATCAAATTGTGTGACATTTTTTTCTTTAGCTAACCAGATATATTTTTTAATTGCATTGTATTTAAATGACACCCTTTTTGGGCCAGTCAGCTTGTGTGGAAAACTGCTTCAGCTAGAGAACTGTGTTTGGTAGGAACTGAATAAGCAGCAGCAGTCAGGATGTAATTGAACTAATTCTGCAGTGACGGTGAGCCTAGAGTTTGGAGTATCCCATACATTGCTCACTTGAAGTTTGTTTCTCTGTAAAATATCACCTATGAAGTGAGTATTCTGTATTTTCTAAAAGGAAAAATTGTAGTTTTTAATGTTCTGCATTTTTATTGCCTGAATATTTTTTCTGATGGTACTTCCAAAAACAGACAGGGATGTCAGTTTTTGGCATGCTGGCTGCTTGCAGAGGGTTTGGTGAGGGCTGAATCCTCCCAGACACAAGCAGGCAAGAGAGGGAGTGTGCCAGTGCCTCCTATTCCTCACCTAGGAATGTAACGTGTAATGCCATCTTGTGGAGCTGTGTTATATTCATCTAGAGGAAAATGTATAATAAATTCTGTGGGTTTGGTGGGTGTTTCCCCTTTACCTCAGAGGGAGACCTGCAAATTTATCTTTTCATCAGAAAGAAAATAAACCACAGAGCTCTAAAGCTTTATCAAGAGGAGTAAATAATTCATGGTTTCAGAATAACACAAAGATACTTACAGACAGCTTGTGAGGGAGACAATTTAATATTCTTGATCAACATGTTAAATATCTCTTTTCATATAACACAATATTCTTCTTAGTGACATCATAGGAAAGGAGAATTTTAAGGGAAAATATGAAAAAGAACCAGAAAGTGCCTTTCTGGATGTGTCAGCTCTTGACTTGACAGAAAGTATAGAGGTGCCTGTCTAAAACATTAACAAGAAGATGATGGGAGCTGTCACTATAGTTTTATTGGAGGCATTTAAATACTTGATGAGAGGTGATGGGTAGGAAGGATCAGTCACAATGAGTTCTAAAAGTGATGGCAAATACCTTATGTTTAATGCAATAGAGAAGGGATGGCCAGCAGAAGGTTGCAAAGAGCAAAGATATAGTTGGATTGGCAGGCAAGGCAATTTGTGCTGCAGCATTCTTCATAAATCTATTATCTGTAAAACATGCAAAAGATTATTACTTTTCTATGCTTTTTACTATTTGATGTTAGCATAATCTCTGACAAATAAATATTCTTTATCTTCAATTTTTCCTTCTGCCAAATGTGTCACTGTAGCACATCATCACATGGGGTATGGCATATTCTTTGTTTTGCAGCTAAAGCATACACAGTGAGACACTTGTATGACACAACTGCTTGAAGAAGTGGTAGCTGTAGCATATCTCAAACAACAATGCTTCTTTCTTCATTGTCTTTCTACATTGTTGGTTTCTTAGCAAACCACAATTGTATCACTTGCTTGAGTGAAAGTAGGTGAACAGGTAACTCTTGTTCCTCTGAGTCTGAAATGCCCCCTTAGCAGAGGTGGCATGGTGGGCCTGGGGTGCCTGACACACTATTTGGCCATTATTTGATGCTTAGAAAAGAGGAAAATCAACTTCTATGTGTATATTTGATTTGGGTTTTTTTGGGTTTTGGGTTTTTTTCCCCCACACTGCATGTGCTTCAGCTATGCAGTGCTAGTTTTAGCATCTTTTAAAATAACATTTGAGGAATTCAGTATTACTTCTAACAGTTCAAGGAGACTGAATTTCAGGTTTATATGTGGGAATTATCATACTTGGGAAACTTCATATTTACACTCAGACTTGGTGGTATGCCAAGGATTCTTTGTAAGAGTTGACATTCTTCAGCTGAAAAAGAATGATGCTACATGGTTTGTGTGACACATCACATCTGCTAAGACTGATAGGATTTCAAATATTGAGTTTTTACCACCTTCTTGGGAAATATTCTGAAACAGTCTGGGGGTAAAAATCACCAGATAAATCAGCTTAGCTTGCTTGGTAGCATTCTGTGAGCTGAGAAAAAGATTATATCAATTTATTAATATCCTAGTTTTTTGTGCAGTTCCAGACACTTCTGTAAGATTATTTTCTGAATGCTGTATCTGTAAGTGTTGATCCAGAGAGTAATAATACTTCTAGATAAGGTCTATGGGAATTAAAAGGAAAACTCCCTCCTCTCCAAAATCACATGATACTTCAGTCTTTGTGTCTTTGACAGAATAAAAAAGATCAGTGGTAGATTCCTAAGGTAAGATCCCTATCTACTGAAATAAAAGGAAATTAACTCCTTACTGCCAGGGTACATTTTACAGTCAAAGAGTACTTCTGTATCATATGAAAGGAGAATCTTGCCATCCCCAATTAAAGAGTAGTTGGCTCCGTTTAATTTCTTCTCAATTTCCTGGAAGGGACATAGCACAGAGGTGTTCTTAAATTACGCAGGAGTTGAATACATACTTAAAAAGATGATGGGAAGCTACTCATAAGTGAGTTTTGAACTTTAGTGTGAGTGAGTGGTTTAGGTCATTTGAAAGAATCACTCTTAAAGATATTAGCAAAAACAGATACAAATATGCAAAAGCAGCACTGTTAATAAAGTTCAGTGCAAGGCTCACTCCATTACTTACTACAGAGATAAGGCACAAAAGGAAAATCTGCTTGGAATCAATTTAGAATTATTTGCACACAGACTGGAGGCACAAAAGGGCAAGGGTGCAAAAGGATAAGGGAAACCCTCCTGAGTTACAAGGATCACAGTGGACCCCTTGCTTTCCAACCTGATGGAGCCTTGGTGAAGCTGAGTCCAAACTCAGCCCCACAACAATTTATTTCTAAAGGATTTAGCAGCACTTAATCATTGACAAATTTAATATTTGTAAAACAATGCAGTAGGATTTGTATGAGCTCAAGAGTAACTTAACTGTGGATCTGAGAAGGCAAGATTCACTCTACACTTGTTATGTACACGCAGACACAAAGGACTATGTACAAAGTGTACCTGTTAAATTCCCATAGAGTTCAGTGAAATATGTTGGTTGTTTGTGCCTCACTGGGCAAAGGGTTCAGCCTCGAGGAGGGGGTTATCAGCCAAAGCCCTCTTGTCACCTTGTGTTGATGATCCTCTAAGTATCCCAGACTTGAGTGCTGGTGAGGCTTCCCATTCAGAGGAAGATGCCAGCACAGCCCACTGTGCTCCACAGAAGCTCAGAGGGGCTCACAGGACTGCTGCTTGTGGTCTGTAAATTGTTTGACTTTAGTCATCTGTCAATCCCCATCCTGGCCATAATCCAAGGTGGCAATTACTGGAATTTTCCTCAGAAGTCTGGTTACATTAATATTGTTTCACTCTGGCTGTGATTCAGGCTAATAGTGTTTCAAGGCTCCAAGGCCTTGTTCTGTTAGATGACAGACGTTCCTTAGGCAGTAGAACTTCCTGGGAACAGACTGATAAGCTCAAGGGAGCTTAATTGCCCAGAAGCCATTAATCAAGGCTGAGGCCTAGCAAGAATTCCTGAGATTGTTGAGCAGTCTGAAGAAAGGAGAGGGTGGGGGGATGCACCTCCAAAAACCTAAGCATAAGACCTTTGGTTTGCATTCATTCATTGTCACTCTTTATGCTATATAGAGCAAATGAGAATGGGTTCTTATGCTGAAAAGCCGGTTTGTGATTTAGAGTTTGTTTTATAAAAGAATTATGCATTTAGGCAGGACTGATCAAATGCAGGGAGTCTTACAAGTTAGGTAGCATTTTAGAGCTGAATTCAGGCAACTATTAAGCAGACTGTGGCTTATTCTGGTGAGCTACCAGGGACAATTTAGTGTACTAAAGGCTGAATGAGATTTAGGAAACATGACTTGTGGAGATTTTAATTTAGATAACTAAATCTAAGTTCCTGAAAGTATTGCTCATGATGAATTACGATGTAATTTGTTTTGGAAACTCAAGTGTTCACCAGGAAAATCTGTCTGGCCTTGATGTCCAAATGAATTTTACTTTAGTGCAGGTACCACATAAAGGACATTCTCATTCAGGCAAAGAAAAACATTATTGGAAATCAAAACATTGAGCTCAATAAATGCTAAAAGCTGACTGAGCTGAAGAGGTGAAAGGGGAAGTTATCTTTTGTTCTACACTGAAAGAAATCTTTGTGAGTGTCATTAGTCATATGTTCAATTAAGAGTTTACAATATCAGTTTAATTCTGGCTTTTTTGTGATTTTTTTATCAAACAGTGGTAAAATACTCAGTGTTGTGCTCAGCAGAGGTAGAAAGCCAGCTAAAGAAACATTTCAACATACCAGTAATAGCATTTTATGGACTTTACTGTACCTTTTTCTGAGTGGGAGAGGCTTACTCATATAACACAGATTTTTTCAAAGAGAACCAGAGTTGTGAGTTGTTCAGAAGATATTTCTGTCCTCTTCTTCACAGCAGAATATGAGCATTTCATAATTATGTGGTGTAGTAACTAGCTTTTGGTGTATGTCCTTCAGCTGAGGACTTTTGAAAAGGGCACACACTGTTGTGCAATTAAGTAAAAGTTATTTTCAAAAACATCCCCTTACTATCTTAAGCAGAAGATGACTGATGATGGTTCCCAGTACTGAACATCATTGCCATTTATCAGTTAACTGAAAACTTGAATTTCAAGCTTGTATGTGGCATTATGTGTTCCCTAAAGTAAGAATGTGTCCAATTAATATTAGAGCAAAACTACTGGATAACTGGATACATGCATATGGATACCTTTTATCTGCAAACTTGGAAAAAGCTATGCATGCAATTTGGAGAAACAGGCATGATTTAGGTGTTTACCATGTGAAAAGAACGAGACCAGAATTAAAAACTGACCAGAATTGCTCTTCAGAAGACTTTGTGTGCAGCAGATGGGTGTTGCTAGCAATGTCATGGTCAAAAAGTGCAAGAATGCCTCTCTTTCTGCTAGTCAGTAGCCAGAAAATGTGATAAGGAAAGGAAAAAGAAAATGAAAGCAGCTGTTTTATTAAAACTTATAAATAGAAATTTAAAATACCCCAATAAATTTGGTGGGTTTTTTTGTTGTTTTTGGTTTTGACCAGAAGTCTTAAAGAGAGTTACACAGCTTGAAATCCTGAGCATTAGTTAAGGGAGTGAAAGGGCAGTGAGAGTTGCCTGATTGGTGTAGTATTGTAATATTACCAGTTTCATAATGCTTCAAATTGTGTTCTCATGTTGCTTTGGTAGAGTGAAAAGCTGGGAGATCCTGAAGTCTCTGTTATCGACTGCCATATCCTTGGGCAGGTCACTTTCCCTGTTTTGAAGTCAATGGGTTGTAAGTCAAAAGCAGAGTTGCTTGTTTCTTTCATATGACATACTGAGTTAAAAAGAGCAGATCCTTTTTTGTGCTATCAGTATTACCTAGTTAGAGGCAAGTAACCTGAAATAAGATAGCAGAAATTAAGGTAAGAGTGACATTAAAGGGAATTTTTCTAATTTGAGATCTGACACTATTCCAGTCTTCAAAGTGTTTGTGAATATTTAATGACTCAGGTATCTACTGGAAGGATGTAGACTGAATTATTTAAGGGCATCAGAAGCCCTTGAATATTTAACCCCTGAAGCATTGAAATTCATATTTGGGGTTACTAATTCTGATATAATGTTCATTTCCAGACTTGCTCTTGTGCTATTTTTTAAAAATTTATTTTATTATTAAAGCAACATTGGTCTACACAGTGCAAGCAAAATTAAATGGCTATCCTAGTCTTAAAATAAATATTCTAAAATAATATTGTGTTAAATAGATGAAAATAAATATCCTTAGAGTGGTTCTCATGAGTCTATAATACCACTCCAGACAATATACTTTCCATTAATTACACTGCTTTTTCTTAGAGGTGATGTCTGGGGCTTATGTTAGAGAGAACTGAATCTTTGTCAAAATACTACAGCTTCATTATCTCTAATGAATTTATTACCTGGATATTGGAATTTGGCAAGGTGGTTTCTACACTCTGCTTAGAGAAATGCTTAATAAAATCACAGCCCAAGTGTTGTATTTGTTGAATAACAAATTTGAGTAATCAGACTGTGCATAGACAGTGATTTGGTTAAGCTTTTACATTGTCCCTGAACTAAGCATCGCAGTGTAAAGTGGTTTTGAGTTCCAGACATAATAATCCAAGATTATGATACATCTAGATACTTGTGGATCAGGATCTACTTGTCTTACAGCTAGATTGTGTAAACAAAGCCAGTGAGGTAAAGTTTGTGTCTGTTCACACCCACGGTGTAAATCAGTCTCCCATCTAAAGCATTAGCTCAATTTAGAATTCTCATGAAGATTAAGATATTCCTCTAAAAGGAGAAATCGTACAGGAAAGAAATTTATTTGATTGGGCCAGATCCATTGCTGGGCAGAACTGTCTTGGGTACTCTTTGGAAGTGAGAGCAGAACTAATTTCAAGATGTCCGTGTTATTTCTTGATCACTAGGCTGGCTGAAGTGCACACCCTAATTTGTGTTACCTCACTGTTGTTGATTCTAAATGCCTATTTGGGGCACAGACCTGATCCATAGCCCATTGGCTCACTGTGACATAAATTTTGACAGTGTCTGACTCAAATTTTTCTTTCTAGCTTCTAAAGATTTTTCTTCATTATCATATTATTTTGACTGGGAATTTCCACAGCATTCACAAAAGCATCAAGATTTGCCAATATTGTGTAATGAAAGAAGGAGATCATGGAAGATAAAATTATTTTTTTTGAGTGAAACTTTGAATGTAACACATGAAGGAATAGGAAAACTGGATTCCTTAAGCTGTTCAAAGGTTTGTCTTCAAATCATTGGATAATGCTTGATTAATTTATATGTCTTGAATATTGCCATTTTAAGGACATATTTTAGGGCTTAGACTCATATCCTGACTGAATGTCTGTCTATAGCATTATTTAATGTATGTAGCTACAGATGAATGTAATCCAAACAAATTAGACCCATAATTTGCCTTACTTTTTCACGCAGAATCATGTCTATGTATAATGTCTGTTTCACACAGAATAACACAATGCAAGAAATATATCTGGCCTGCCTCCCATATTTTTTCAGTGAATTAAGAGGTCTAATGGGTAATTGCTATGAAGCATAGGTAGTTAATTCTTTGCCTTCCCCGCCTACACAGAATGAAACACTGACATTTGATTTCTTGAAAGAATGTCCTGTCTCTAACCCTGCTCCTGTCTCGTTTGCTCTACTTCCCAGACTGCAGCCTTGTGAGCTGCTGCAATGTCTATCAGCATAAGTCATGGTGACAGACCAAGGCTCTGATAGCTAATGTTAATAACATAAATTGAAGAGAAACATGAGAGACCCAGAACAATTTTATAGATCCTATTACCTGAATTTAGGGGACCCACTAATCTCAAGCCTGCCGTCTCCAAATGAAATTTTCAGATTAGCTGTTTAGCTCTTTTTTCAGTTTTTTTGGTAGTTTCAACTAAGATGCCAGTTGTAATTTTTAAATGAAAATAAAGTATGTGGCTAAATATTGCACACTGACAAAACTAAATGCCCTTGCTGAGTTGGGAGGATGAAAGAAGAGTGAAGCATGTGAACACCACGCTGAACTACCTTTCCCCTTGCCATTTAAATAGTCCAAGTTAAGTGCAGCCCCAAGTTGACATGTGCAAGCCAGAGTGGTGATGTTCCCGTTTTCCACCATTTTTAACTATCTCTGTTTCAGGCTAGATTTGTCTGAGGATTTGTGAATCACTTGTAAGTTCTTATTCATCAGTTGGGTTAATACAGGGAGAGGGCGTTTATATTTCTTGCTTATGGTAAAAAATACTGTGAGCCCAGTTATATGGAAAATTTAAAAAGCAAGTGTAAGTCTGTTTTAAACTAGGAGGAATGATTTACTTAGGCTGGGAATAATAGCTGACCACTGACAAGAGTGGGGTAATGCTAATTATGTTGATGTTTTATTAACGGCTTCAAGATGAGGAATGCGTGTTTCCTTGCCTGTCTGTAAAATCAGGCTGTGCTTTCCACATAAAAAGGCATTGGGATTAGATGGTCATTTCCTTAGGAGGACTCTGAATGCTGCTGCTGCACTTCGTGTTCCAATCCTGACATCTGGAGAGCTCCAAGTATGACTGGCACAGACACTCCTAAGATCAAGGTCAGACTGTCTCCATAATGAATGGCAGAGAGTATTAATTCACCCACAGACGTGGCGGCAAAGATGAATAATCTCCGTGCAGTTTAACTATACATCTGGGCATTCGAAAAAATTAATTAATTACTGCACAGAGAATCCTGCATCAGGTGGCCATCTCAGAGGCCTGCAAGGGACAGTCCAACACTGTGTATTGCCTCTGTGCTATGTGCCTTCACCAGGGGGTTATAAATGAAAGTTGTCCAGGTTTGCTTCTGTCAGACTCATGCAAGAAGAGATAGTTTTACTTAAATAGAAGTAAATAGTTCAGTCCATTTTAATTTTTACTGCTTCTAACATTAGATTTTGTAGGCTGGTGACTAAAGTCTGGCATATTCTAAGGTCTTTTTGCAGAACCTGACATTAACAATACAATTAATATGCAGTTTTGGAAAAATTCACTGTTGGCAGACTTTCTGTTCTGTTCTGTTCAAGTTGCAAAGCATTTTACCTATTGATTTCAATGAAAAAGGTAAGGCCTATGGTAGGAATTCTTAAAAATCTACTTCTGACTGTAATGGAAACATTTCTAAAAGCTTATCCACCAATTTACTATTTAGTCACTGTCATATTGAGACTTTCACCTTTTGACAGTTCCCATTTATTCATCTTGACAGATCTAGAGAAAAAGCACAAAGATGACACCTTAAATATTTTTCTTAAATAATAATAAGCAGATTTAGATCTCAGACTACACTGATATTCATGGCTCGCATGTACCTTCACTAAAACTTTGCAGAAACACTGATGTAAAAGTAAGTTTAATGAAATTATTTGGCATTCAATATTGAACTTTAAAAAGATGAAGCCTGTCTTACAAACTATCAAATGTAGACTAAGATATCTTCAAGTCAGGCCAGCCTTCTTTAAGAATTTCTACATTTCTGTCACTGAAAGTACTGACAGTGAAATATTTGCCATCAGTCTGTAGAACTACAAGTAATTGTTGACATTATTTGGAATGGATTTTACTTGAGAGCAGGATACAGGAGCCATCTGGTATTGTCTATTATTACAAACAGGGATGTTTGTTTGTGTGAATAATCTCTTTTCTTATACATTTTCTTATTAATATTGCTACTGCTCATTTTCTTATCTCATTGGTGTTTCCAGTA
Organism: Orthonyx spaldingii; assembly: GCA_013397795.1. Classification (NCBI taxonomy): domain Eukaryota; kingdom Metazoa; phylum Chordata; class Aves; order Passeriformes; family Orthonychidae; genus Orthonyx; species Orthonyx spaldingii. Next base: position 137,107 of record VZTJ01004376.1, on the reverse strand, counting down.
AATTGTTCTTATCTCAACCTGTGACCTTTGCCTTTTGTGCCTCCAGTTGGAAGGGGGAGGGAGTGGCTCATGATCTGGAGAACCTTGATGAGGGCACTGAGTTGGGGAGTACCATTCCTAAACCACCTGTCGTGATTTATCCCCAGGCAGCAGCCCCGTCCCAGGGAGCTGCTCATCACTCCCCCACCAGAGGGGTTCGGGAGAGAATGGGAAGGGTAAAAGGTGGAAGACTCATGGGTTGAGGTAAGGACAGTTTAATAGGGAAAGCAAAAGCTGTGCACACAAGCAAAGCAAAACAAGGAATTCATTCACTGCTTTCCACAGGCAGGCAGGAGTTCAGCCATCTCCAGGAGAGCAGGGCCTATCACAGGTAATGGTGACTTGGGAAGACAAACACCATCACCCCAAAAATCCCCTTCCTCCTTCCTCCCTCTTCCCCCCACTTCCTACACTGAGTGTGATGTCCCATGGTCTGGAATGTCCCTTTGGTCAGCTGGGGTCACCTGTCCTGGCTGTGTCTCCTCCCCTCCTCCCAGGCACCCCCAATTCCCTCTCCATCGTGGCCATGCAAAAAGCAGAGAAGGCCTTGGCTCTGTGCAAGCCCTGCTCAGCGATAACAAAAACATCTCTGCGTTATCAACCCTGTGTTCAGCACAAATCCAAACACAGCCCCAGACCGGCCACTGCAAAGAAGAGTAACTCTACCCCAGCTCTAACCAGCACACCATGGCACCTCAGCACACTTTTGACTCTGTTAGTGACTGTTTTAGATTCAAGGTTCTGAATAGATTTGTTTGCAAAATGAAAATGTGTGGTGCATTTGTCTGATAGATGAAATGACACCTGTATGATTTTTGTTTTCACATGCAATCTAATTTGTGACAGATGCGGACACAGCTCTGGACAGGTTCTAATGTCTGTAATTTAAATAAAATATTAATGATAATCTTTATTCTTATCCACAGTACTCTTATATTGCAACTATGTAATATTTCATTGTCACGTTACTGGATCGGGCTAAAATATTGTCTTATTTCATGTGATTTAGCCATATAATGCAAATATGGCTCAGGTGGGTGTACCAGTTACATGGGAGAAAATTATGAGAGGGAGAAGATAATGTGCGATTTAAAGAATAATAAATTTGGCAGGTGGACTCCTGAGTTTTTAAATTGGCTTATTAAGACTCAAAAGCTAAGTGCAATAAAATTATTTTTATTATTTGAAAGTACACAAGAGACAATACAGATCTATTTTGTAATAATTTTGACATACTTTTTAATGACAAGCCACTTTGTTTTACAATTTTAGTTCAAAATTCTCTCTTTTAGAATGGAATAATTGCTGATATTAATAATATGCTTAGTTTTAACTGAAATTGACTCATGTTTAAAAATGAAATGAGTGAGACCCAATGTGATTTATCTATTACTTTACCACTTTTAATGCTTCACTAGACCAAAGAAAATGTCCATGATTATAAATCTTATAAATAAGTCAAGAGAATGAATATCTTTTAGTAAAAAAGCTAAAAACTCAATAAGTTAAAGTATCTATTATCTACTATAAGACAGATTCAGAGTAACAGGCAAATTCTCTTTAAATAAGCATGTCTGGAAGGGTCTCAAAAGCAGACATGCTAGATAACTACTACTTCATTCCCCCATCTCATGCTGAATTACATTTGTCTGTCATTCCTAACAGTGTTCTTGAAGACCTGTAGTGGTCACTAATCCACAGACCCCACACCCTTCCTTCCCTCCTTCCTTCCCTCCCTCCTTCTCCAAGCCTCTGACAGTTTATTTCAGTGTCTAGTTGTCTGTACCTGTCAGAAGATTTGCTTGTGACTACTCTGAATCTTTCATTAGTTGTTCTGTTCTCTTTGGACGTGGAGAACTGACTGTTCTTTTCTGTGTAACAGTCTTCAAGCATGTAAAAGGTCATGCTAATATTCCCCCTAAGTGTTCCCTCCCCTAAGCAAAACAACCACATTTATTTAAATCTTTTTCTCCTAAGATGTTTTTTAGGCCTCTCTCCATTCTTATTCTTCTGTCAAATTTCTCCAGTGTTTCAACGTGCTGAAGTTCTGTGTTCAAAGCCAGAAATAACCACTCAGCCAAGGCCCTACCATATAGAACTGAGTGGTGGAGGTAGGTTGTGTCTTGTAGGCTCTGCTCCTTGCATTCCCACTTTTCTGCAGCACTGGGATGCTGTTGACACTTACTTTGCTTGTAGAAACACCAAGCCTGCAGTGCCAAACTGCTGCTGAATCCGTTGTTTCCATTCTGTGTCTGTGTAGGTGATTTTTCTGATGAAGAATGGTATATATTCATGTTCTCCACAAGCTTCATATAATTTTCTCAATAATGTGAGGTAATTTCCCATTCTGATTAAGTCAGTCCTCCAGCTTACTTTCAGAACACTCCAACTTCATATTGGTATTTGCAGAATTGGGTTGCTGCAGAGTTCTATGAACTTCCATTCTCTGAAGGGACTCCTGTGAACCGCTTTCAAGGCACCTTATCACACCATGTTTGCACTACTGGGGTCAGGTACCTCTAGATTCATCCCTAAATAATTTGTGAGACTCCTATGTTAAACAATGCTAAGCATTTCTCATTACTACATTCTGCACTCAGGTGAAAATAGAGAGCTGATGATTTTTTCAAGTTAGACAGGTATGAACTAGAGTTCATGTTACTTGTGTTATTGTGACAATGAGGCTGAACTAACAAGCCTTACTGAGAAAGTACAAGAATTCAGGTGACATTCAACATTTGAACATAGATTTTGGCTCTTAAATATAAATGCTGTTATTATTTGCAGAGCATAATGACTATATTAAATGCTTTGCAAAGAAAAATCAGTCAGGATCTCAGCTGAGAGAGGTTTACAATCCAGCTAACAGAAAGTGCACAGATGTTGGTTGTGACAAAACCAGCAGCAAGACTTTTTAAAATAAGTGCATCCTTAGGAGAGATGAAAAGCAGGAGATAAAAAAGACTTGAAACTTGGGAACATTTTGAAAGTACAGAATAGCACGGAATAATCTATGTGAGCCAGGCAGTGGGAATACAGGAATATAAATAATGAAGTTGTGATAAAGAGGAAGAGGGGGAAAGGGCAGAAGAAATTGAAAGCAGCGTTTTATAGACATATGAAAATTATTTTAAGGCAACTGATAGGTTAAGTAAGGAAGGCCCGAAGAGGAGTTTAGTCAGTAGCTCTTCATCTTGGCCTTAAAAATCTTTGTTTCACTCTTGTCAGTTTCTAAATAGTGTAGCCTGTTATCTTCCATTTAAGCCTGAGCAGTACCTTTACTTAGCAGGGAACATTTAAAGCCAAACTGCTGTCTCCAGTACCCTTCACTGATTGCTTCCATTCTGACTGAAGGAACAGTAGGATGGCCCCAGTCCCCTCACAGTGCAGTCAGTGGTGTCAGTGTCACAGGTCTCACAGTGACACTCTGTAGCTACTGGGTACGAATAAAAAGAGTCAGGATGGTCACCACAGCCAGGGATCTTCACTGTTTCATACACAACCTCCTTGAAGGTACAGGTTTGCTGAACGGATGATACTGGTGGATATTTATATACTGGATCCTGAAATGACAAGAAGGAAATAACTGTTTTGAAATTTGTTATGGAGAAGATTTAAAAATTTTTATAAAATGGGCAAATCCTACTGAGGTAGAAAAAACTTGGGTCTGACTCTTCTAATTTAAGTTAGATCTTTAAATTTCCCCTTTCAGGAGGACTGATATGGCAAATTTGTGTCATACCATCGCCACACAATCTTTCAGGTCAATTCCTTGATTCTTCAAATTATTTGAAAGATTAGAGTAGTAATGTCTGCTTTATTGTATCTGCATGCAACCACAAATTGAGCACAGAGACCCAGATTGTAATATTTCTGACTGTAGTTATACAATATAAACATAATATATGCAGCCAGTTAATTAACTGAATTTTACTACGATATTTCACCCTTCTGACTGTGCTTCAGATCGGCTGTGTACCTACTCTTGTGTCAGACAGCACAGCAGTTATTCAGCCTGTTCTTTCACAAGCCTCATCCTGTCTGTGTGTTTGCTACAGACTGCAGGAATGGGTTATTCATACATCACTTGAAATGTTTAATTCTGGTGCCTGAAATTGTCTCACCCTTGTGAAGCAGTATCCTGAGCACCACGTGGCATTCACTGTAATACAGAATTCACATTCTTCTCTTTCCACTGCTATGGTAATATTGGTGAGCTGACAGCTGTTGCAGCAAATTGCTTTCCAGCAAAGTAACAGCATGTAACAATTAACTGTCTTCATCCTGTCTATAAAGCAAAAAAATATATCTCTACTGGAGAAACATGTAGAGTTACTTTCAACAGGAAACAGAGAAACACAGAGAAATTGAGTCTCCGCATTATCCTCAAGTGGTTCTATAACAACAAGCATTTGGAATCATCAGTGAGAACAGAGACATTACATAGATCTTCCTTATGTTTACTGTTAAAGGAGTTTGATTTTCCTAAGCAACTGAAATGGCATGTTCAGCAATCTTTGCAGAATAATAATAGCAGAATACCATACCACATTCAATGAAATATTTTTGTCTAAATTTCTGCAGAGAGAATGTGTCCTGTCTGTAAGGACAAAGAAAAAGAAGCAAGAGAGAGAAAGAGCAAAGGATAATGTATTTTTCAGAAGCAATTAATTACTTGAAGTGTTTGCAATTTGAAAAAAAGATTTCTACATCAGGATCTGACAAAAACTTACCTGTATTCTAGTTGCCTTCCTAGAAGTAATAGCTGTAGTGAGAAGAAAGCCTTATGCTTTCCTTTTATACTGAATTGTGTGTAATTTATACCTTGAGGATTTGCAGTGTATTAATGCAGCAGGCATTAGTTTGGGACTTGGTGAAAGCGGATTAATGTTCAGCCAGACAGTGAGATTAAGCCTTGTTGAGAGGAAAAAAGAAAAGCCAAACACACTCGGGAAGAGATGGTGAAGGTTACTGTCACAGTGTCTCTCTACACATTTCACTGGATTTGATTCAGTGGCATTTAGAAATAGCTGAGCCATTTCACAGTTTGAAAAAAGGTTGAGAAGCCTATTTTTGGAAAACAGAAATTCAGGTGTTTTAACTGTTCTGTGTCGGCGCTCAAAGTGATAGGCTTGGGGTGCAAGCTGGTCCTCTGGCAGTGGAGGACCCTTCACAGTGGAGACACTACTATAGAGTTTCCTAGCTAATGACCATGTTCTTGTTTTTATCCAGGTATCAATTTTAATTGGTTTTCTCTGAGTTAGGTCTTATCTAGTGAGCTGTATATGTATTTATTTATTAATCCAATAAAACTAGTAATGTGAATTTTGTTAAACCATGAAGAACTCTTTTCTTTGCCATTCTTTTCTAGCCCAGTATATACAGTCCCAGTTCCTGTCTGTTGCATGGTCACATTTTTTTAACTTATGTGAGGGATGTTTGTATTGTGGAAAGGGACTATTAGGATGTCATAATGAGGCTCCAGATCTGTGTTTTTATGTCAGTGATCTCAGATGAAATATTTTCATGTTCCAGGGAAAATGTCTTAACTGACAACCATGCAAACTCAACTTGAATGTATTTCCTAGTTTTCCATGGTAATAAAAGAGTCTATGGATAGTGTTCCCCTGCTCACTGCTCTTTTCCTGTATTCACAAGTTAGGGATGTGTGCCTCTTCACCAGAATAATGACAGAAAAAGAACTCTGTTGAGCTTCACATACCAGTTCTGGGGAAAATGACTCACAGTAGCACTGTACTTACTATCATCTGCCCAGAACAACCAGTCTTGCTTTGTTATGACTGTTCTATTATGGTCAGTCTGACTTTTACAGAAATCCATCTGTGAAAGAAAACTAGACAAGGACATACAGTTAAAAGCATTTTATCATGCTTTTAAAAAAGAAATTCTCACTGGCCTATTAGTTTCCTGCAGACGGGATACTTTTCAAAGTGGCTTTTACAAATGAGGTCTTTAAGTGTGTCATACCTTCCTGTGGTCCTGCAGACTGGCCATCTGTTCCAGTTTCTGTGCAGTCTGCAGTACCTTCATTTGTTAATGAATTTCACATCACACCAAAGTTAGAAAGTGAGCTGCAAATTTTCCCTGGACATCTCCTGTAATAAAAACTTTGTTTGAATGAGAAGACAGTTCAGTTAAATCTATAAAGAAGTCAAAAAATTAGACATCTTTCTCTGAACTAATATAAACTGTGATTGTTTAATAATGGTCTTTTGTGTCATTTAGTGTCAACACAGTCTGTCTTCTCAGAGGAGGTTCTCAGTTGCTGTAAATCACTAATTCCAAAGATGCCAGACAAAAGCTGATTACAATTTGTTATACCCTTAGTGATGATCTGGTCTTTTCTAAGTATTAATTTATGCAAATTAAATAAAACTAAATAAATTTCATTTGCAGAGGACATTAGAGAAAATACCTAATTTCTCAGTTGCAATGATCTGTTTTATGGTTTGAAGATACACATAAGTTTCACAAGGAGACAGTGCAAGTTTAGCCCCTGCCATGCTGTTTCTTCCCTCCTGTAGTTCCTTGCTCTGGCCCACTCAGCCTCCTCACTTACGGAAACACAAATTAGGGAAACTGTTCTGTTAAAAGGAAAAGCTGTCTTTTACAGCATTGCTGTTAATCCATATCATTTGTTCCACAATGAAACAAATAGGTGTAGCAGTGTAAGTGATGGGATTGATTGGAGAGTGTGAATGAGGGGTGAGATTAATAGGAAATGGTTTAGACAGTGTTCTCCTGAAGAGTTCATGAAGCTGCATTATAAACACAATACAAACACTTTAACAAGAAGATTTGTCCTGCGATGATTTCAAGGGCTAAAGGGAACAAGGACTTAATGGTCAAGACCTCTATACTCGTGCTGGAGTGAGTGCAGGAATTTGGCAAAGGCTGTCATGGAGGATCTTCAACATGAGCAAGGAGCTACTTCATCAAGATATAGGTGGTGCTGTAGATGAGGACTTACTAACTTTTGTGCAAGTCACAGTGGACATCAGACATCAGATTCACATGGCTGTGTTAATGCCTTGGGGAAATGGCTTCTTGGGGAAACAAAAGGCTTCTTGTATTGCTATTTTTTTTTTTGTCTTCTGTGATTCTTTCCCTTGGACTGTTTATATTGTAACCTAGCAAGGCATTGTCACCACCATTGTCACAAGGGAGCTTTTGTTTTGCTTTTTTAATCACTTCAAATAGAAGTGCTGGGACACATTCTGCTCATATTTCCCTTCTAGCAGTAAATGCTCTTTTTTTTCTGCTTGTGCTCTGGTGGTTGGTTTATTTGTTTTGGGGGTTTTGTGTGTGCATGTATGTATGTGGGGTATAGTTTTTGGGTTTTGTTTGGGTTTTTTTTTGGTGCAAAAGCATCTAATACAGAAATGAAAGATTTTATGTTCCTTATATGTTCTAAACAAATGGAATTTCTTTCTTCAAGTGGGGTGGTGCTAAGACTAAAATTCTGTTACTACAAGTTTTAAATCTGTCTTGATTCAAAGAAGGTAGTTTAGATATCTAAGAGAACTTCAGCCATCTGTCAAAGTGCTATTGGAACACTTGGTTGTATGTGTGCAACACATCCACCACGAATAATAAATCTGTCTCTGTCCTGATAGAAGAGTATTGAACCTTCTAGCGGGAAAAAACATCTGGTATAAAACACCTGTAGCTATTCCAGATGCAGTCTGGCTTTAACTTCAAATGTATTCTTAAATACTTATATATTCTTAAACTTAAAGGTGTCAAGAGACATGGTTTTAAGTTTCTTGTATTCATAGTTGTGGTAACATGTTTTAGATCTTGACAAATAGGTATGTTACTGAGGATAATAACTTCTGCATGTGAAAGCTGGTTTGCACTGATAGTATGTCTCAAGGCATGTCTGAGGTGCTTAAACCTATGACTTAATTGACTTTCTGTGTGGTTCAACCAAATGAAGAGTTGGAGTTGTGCATTCAGTGCCATCATGCTGAGTATGTGCCTGTGCCGAGTTTCTTTGGACATTGCCTGTCTTGACCGAGTACTCTTCCTCTCCCCTTTCTGTGCTTGTCCACGTTTCTCTGCACAGTTCCAAATTTAACCTAAGGTATATTGCTGCTCCCCAGTGACTGACAAAATTTATATCCTTTAAGTACAAAGGTTGCAAATTGCTTCGAAGTCTGTGCTTAAGTCTGTGCTCCCTGTGTGGGGTTGGTATTTCACAGCACAGCAGCACAGGCCTGTGCTAAGTAAATTGACTGGAGTTTTGTTTTTCCCTTTTGTTGCTGTTGTTTTTGTTGCTTGCTACTGGTGGGAGATGACTTTTGGCATGGCCTTACCTCTCTCTGTGCCTTTGGGGTTTACTGTGATTCTTATTAAAATCAGTGGGGAGACTCTCACTGGCTTTAGTGATACCTGCATTGAGTGGTTGGTCACTGTTGGTCAGTATAATTTTACTGATATTGTTTTAAGTTGCCAGCACTAATGAAGCAGAACTGTGAAGTAGGTCGGGCCTGCTGAGCACATAGATAGTTGAAACTAATTAGTGTCAGCCAAAGACTTAATCATTAATGAAGGATTTGTATATGCACTCATACAAAAGCAGACTATTTGATCCTCAGGAGAGTAAAGAAAATGCCAGAATGGATTGACTGTGTTTTTAGCAGCATAGGATTTTAGAAATCTCTGGAGATACAAGTTTCCATTACTTGGAGCTAGGGTTATATATCCCATATTTTCAAATACCTACACAAGCTGTTAGTCTTTCTAAGTCTTGTGGAAACTCGGCTTGCAGTCAACAGCAGCAGCAGCAACTGAAGATTCTGAAAAGTGTTTAATAAACATAGAACAGTGAAAGCAACAATACAGATGCTTATGCTGTCATTCAGACATCTTTCTCGTAGTTTTTGTCTTACATGACATAAATTCATTCATGGCTGATTCTTATGCCACATTTCTAAATACATAAACCAGTTGCATTTTCTTATGCTTTTCAGTGACGACATTCTTATAACCTTTATCTGTTTTCTCTTGCAAAACCACAGGGTGATCTTCGTTCCTTATATAAGATCATTTGGTAATTCCATTGGTATCTGTTAGGAAATATGTGTCAATATTCTGCTCAAGAGTAAACCAAGGATAGCTATATGTTTGCTAAAAATGCTCTCTTATTTCTCTCCTTGTCATTCTTTCATTTTTACTTATCACATAGTTTCTGAATATTTTAATTTTCCAATGAAAAATCATTTTTCCCTAGGAGTAGCTTTGTGTGTGAGTAAGTAGTAATTTTTATTCTGTGACTGCCTGAGTGCCCTGGAGTACTTCTGTCTTATTTTAAACTTCCTGAGTATTATAGTGTTTTTCAACACGAAAACATCTTAATGGATTTAAAATAGGTTAGTCATATTAGAAAAGAAGTGACAAAGCAAAGAAAAGACCTGATGGACAATATATAAAGTTATTCAATACATGATCATCTAGAGTTTCCTTTTTGTTACGGGAGCAGTTTCTGTGTCTGTATGGAATTGTCATTATGCTGTTGAGAACACCAGAAAGATAATCAAAAAGAAAAACAAATAAACATATGTAAACATTCACTTGAACAATCAAATCTAATTTGAGTGTATTTGAGTGTTTTGGTACTGCATATGCTTCCTAAAAGTGCTTAAGAGAAAGCTCAGATTCTTCATTGATACAATTTGATGAGTGGAAAACCTGATAATTTCTGAGCTAGGAAGCCTTCTGGTTTTCTTTCTTGTCAGTGTTTACCACAAATGTCCACAGATGCTATCAATAACAACACTTTTAAAAAAAAACTTTTATGTTAATAATATTCAAGGCCCAAATATTACAGAATGACTGGAGTCCAAAGGACAAAAGCTGCCATTAGTAGTTTGTGTAAAGAATGTTTGCATTCCTTTTCTATGTAGGTTGTTTCACTGATCTGCCATGTTCATATTTTGTTAAACCTAGAAATAAAAAAAAAAAAAGTCAATGTTTCAGACACTAATATTTCATCAATAGTTGTGTCATGTTCTATAACTATGTTAAGAAGCTGAGCAAGCATTTGTTTATGATGCACTTTAGGAAGGGCTTCAGAAAAAAATGTGCATTTCTTCTAAAACTGTAAATTGGCAGGACTGAGCCTTGTTCATACATAAAAACCAGCAGCTGCTAATAGTTTTCAAACTGCAGCTATGATATGCAACATAAGGCTTGTCTGAATCATGCTGACAGTCTGCACTGATAACACAATAAAGTTGATGCAGAACGATTCGGCACACTTGGAGAATGGATGAAAAGCCCATCTTATTTGGGTTGCTAAATAAAGTCCTAGGCTGAAGATGTCTGACCCATATTGTTTTTGCAAGTGCAATAATTTTAGGTCAAATTGCTTAAGAAAAATAGGTTGGAAAGAATGCATACAGTCATAGCCACCTTCAGCTGCAAATCTAACATTTTCTCTGACCAACTTTAGCTAAAATATTAACTGCTTTTAGGGATTCTAAACAATTTCTTTCAAATTCTTTTTTTCTCAGCAGTCATATGGACCCTTTATTCTAGGGCATGGAGCCATTTTTGAGCTTATTACAGATGATGGAGTTGCCCTGTGAGCTGCAGGAGTTTGATTGTGATCAGATTGCAAATTTGCAGCAAAAATTCATAAAACAGCAGCAGGAATCAGTATCACAGAGTTTTAATGAGGAAACAGATTTGAAACTTAAAAAAAAATACTTTTAAGGTATCAGCCCAGTACATAGCTTAACATGAAAAACAAATCTGATTAGTTAGGTTGTATTAGTAGAATGATGAAATAAAAAACCAAATATTGTATTTGGCTGAATTCCCAATTAAGGGGTATTTTAAAAAACAATTATAATAATTAAACCCGAGGCCTTATTCTTAAACTAGAATATGTTAGAAGTCAGAAGATCAGTTTCATTTAAATCACAGTATTGAGAACTTTTTGCTGTCTGAGGGCTGAACATATTTTGGGGAGCGATGCACAGGCACCGTATTTGTTCAGACAAATATATGTTTAGAAATCTTATTTGGAAGAGGTTTTTTTTGAGGTATTTTGTTAAAGTGTTCTGGATTTAGTAGAGAAGTGCACAAAGCAGTTTGTGCCATGCCATAATATAATTTCATGCCATCTTCAATCCACAGGGAAAACCTAGAAATGTTCTTCCTGATAGGAAGCAGGAAGGTGGAACACCATTACAGTCTAAGGGATGTGAATGACAGTGACCAGAGGCACTCCATTACTTATGGGCGTAAAAAAAATCTGTGAGGGTCTACTGGAATTCCATGCGGTGTGACGGAGAGCATGCACTGCATAGACTGTGCTGTGGTGGGAGGTATGAGCTGTTCAGCTCAGACATAGATACTCCCATGTCTGCCATGATGTCAGCAGATGGAAAGTTTCCTTATTGAAGAAAAGGACAGCTGTTTGATGGCTGGAACCCTGAGCCAGTGTCTTGGCCAGATTGACATCAGAAAATACTGGTCATCATTCTCTTTAGGATCCAGGAGTCCCTCTTGTCTTGCCACGGACCCTAGAAACTCATTTCTTCTCTCTCATTAGGAGCTTGGGACCCTGTCATCCCAGGCAGTGAAGCCTGCCTTTGGAGGCAGCTCCACATGGGAATGGGGGAGTGTGGGAAGCCAGGAGGGCACTGGGGTAGGCAGAGCAGTTGAATGGTGTTGTCGGAGGCAAAACCAGGCATCATTGCAGGACAAGCTCAATAAGCCAGCCTGTGAAATGTGTGTTCCTAAATGTGATTAAAATTACCTTGAAATTGTATACTTGTGGGCACTGATCACCTTTTAAAATATTGATTTATGTTGTGTCTGTTTCAGTACGGCATTAAACAGCTGTTTGAAATGGATCAGTCTAAACACTGGCTGCTTGGCTTGAAAGGAATAGAAAAGTCACTTAGCAGAGATCCATTTGTAATCTCTCTAGTACTGCCTGAAAAAGAAACAGTCCTACTCAATGGCTTTATTAATTATATAAATGAGCAAGATCAGAACTGCAGATAATTAAACAGGTTTTTTGGCTTGTTGTGGTGCCATCTTGTGGTTATTGAGTAAAGTTCCCACATTGCTGAAAGTTCCTTCACAGCTAAAGCAGATTTTACAGCATTGCGGCAAGCAAAACTAAAATTTGGAACTGAAGCAGCACTTTAACCTTCTGGCTATTGGCCAGACTCCGGCTGTGCTCCATCCTTCCTCACTCTAGTAAAGCCTTTGGGCAAAAATAGGTTTCAGATCTCCTACTGGAAGAGTGGTGATAATACAGCAGTCTTGAAATGCGATGATAATTAATTACATCAGGCTGTTTTGCTTGCCCCTCTATATGAGAGGCATGGAGAACTGTGCTCAAGAAAACAGGCCTTTCTCTTCTCTGAGTCGTGGAACATTAAGCATAATTGTTCCTGCTGGTGTCTTAAACATAGAATTGCTCTGAAAGTGGATAGGGAGAGTGCAGTCCTTTTGCTTCTAATGTGCCTTGTTTGGGATAAGAACAGAAAATTTACAGAAAATATCTGTAGCAGTCCTCTCTATCTCATTTCCACCTGTTCACTACAGAGCTTGCACACTGAGGGGCATTCCTCCTAACTATGAGAGGCCTTTCTCTGTCCTCTCTCATCTTACTGTTCTCCCAACCTTGAAAAAGAATGATGTTTGCTCCAGCTTGTCCTCCTTGTATTTCAATGTAATGTTTTCAGCCATATGAAAGTCCGATTTTTAGAAGGCTTTACTTTTGCTACAAGTCCTCAAAAACTAAGAAACTTTCAGTAGCATTAAAATAGTTATCATTTTGCAGCCCCCTGTTTTCTTGGTGTTTTCCATTGCAATTTTCTTTTGCTATAACATATTATCACTTTTTCTTGCATCCAGCAGATTAGCAAGCACTTTCTGACAAAGGTTTGTCATATTTTTCTCTTCTTGAATTCTGATTTCTGTTTGAATGACTTTTACATAATGATACTTCAGAAGGAAACTGTAGATATATCCATGTTTCATAAAATTTCTGTCTGTCTGTAATACTATGAATCACTGCAGCTCATGGAATCCTGCTAGGTAATTTAATAAGCTGTGGTTTTTGTAGACTTGTAAAAAGGTTAAGGCAGATCTCTCAGTGGTTGTGGACAATAGGATCTGCCTAGAGCTCTGAGTACAGGAAAGGTGAAGGAATTCTATCTGAGGCCTTAGTTATCATCAATTGTTTGAAAAAACAAAATTCACAGTAGGTACTTTTGGAATGAGCTGAAAAAATTGCTGTCATATGTCCACAACCGTTCTCCCTTTATAGACAACCTTTTCATGGCTTTGGATGAGGTCACAGGGAGTGTGCTACCATGCTCCTATGAGTAGAACACAGCTGCAAAGAAATTAACTGATTAGTTACCTTCTGCAGACTGTAGGAGAAGGAGGTTTTTAGTAAATTCCTGGGCTGGCAAATTGGAGTGATCATAACTCATTAGCCAGTACTGGCTAATGCAAAGTGAGATCAGAGAAGGGGCTGTTGCCACAGTGAGAGAACCAGTCATTACCTTCAGTACTATTTAAAGGATTTTAAGCAGTATTTAAGTCACTGTATTTGAGTGGCTTAAAATGCAGATATTTTGAGACTGTAGAGCTGTTCTTCATATTCTCATATATATTTTTGCCTTCATACAAGGGATAATGCATTTAAGGGTTACCCCATAGAGCATCAGCTGTGCTAGAGACAATCCAGTGTTTAAGACCTATAAGCTCTGTAAAAAATGTCAGCATTCAGTATTCTTAATTTCTGTTCCTGACTACGAATGTCATCACCTGCTCCTGGATACTGGAGATTATTATAAGAATTGAATGACCTATATAGCTGTTCTGAATTTTGAATGATGATTTTTTCCCCTTCCTTATCAGATGAATTTCTTCCCTCCCACCCCCTTTTAGCATAAAACAGAAATTGTGAAAGATTATTATGTAGTTTTAGGAGACACTGATCCCTATATAATCTGTGAACCCTTTATAAGAACATTGGAAGTCAAATTTATCATGGCTACAAAAAGACTGGGGAAAGGAGGAGTCCTTGCTTTTAAGCTTTATAAAGAATTATAATAATGTCTACCAGATATTCTCTAAGTCCCAATCCATGGGGATGGAAACAAGCTTTAGGAAGAAATTGTACATTCCCAGCAAGCAGCAGTTGAGATTCAGAGAATTTCAAAAGCGTGAATGAAATTTTATGTGCAAATGACACAATATACACAGTTTCCAATGGGCATGTGCAGGTTAGAATTTTAATATCAAGGCATAAGTCCCACCTCACACTGAGATCAGGTTAAATTTTTGCAGGCATCTGCAAATCTGGCCTTCGTGTGATGATCAAGGCTCTCTCTGCAACACTTTATTTTACAAAGTGCAACTCTTATATATGCAAATTGTAATATTCATGATGTATAGAGACTATAGTTTGAGACCAGTATTGTAAAACTGCCCCTGATACTCAGTCCACTCAGATCTGTTAAGTCATCTTCCAGGAATTAAATCTAGAAGAAATAATTTATGCTATTTCCTGAAAATATAAAGAACTCTTTTTCTGTTAATGGTGACAAAAAAGAACATTCAACTATATGAGTCTGGATGCCTTCCAGTTAAACAAAGCACATGAATTTTCTTAATTAGAGAGTAATTGGATTCTGCTTCTCAAGCAAATTACAGACTTTATATCATAAGGAAATAAATTATGGGAGAAAAAATTGCTGCAAGCTCTAGGTGAAAACATTTATTATATCCATAGCTCTTCAATTCGCTGTGGTAAACTACAGCAAAATAGAGTTACTGTCAATGAATCAAATCTATGCTTTTCTGCATTCTTCTTTCAGTATGTATATTTATGTATGTGTGTGAGAAAATGTAAATCTTTCCTGTGCTTCAGAAACTTCTCCCATAAGTTTGCCATCTTTCTGTGTAAAATGTCACATAGCAGCAAAGTTGAAAAAATGATCTCTCAGCTAACAAAGCAATACCTCAACAATTAACGGAAAAGATCTCCTAGTTCCATAAATGAAAACTGTAATATAACTCTCTTTGGGAAAAAAAACTTTATGAAAGAACTTTATAACATACCTTAAAAGTGGTTGTACTCAACATGCTTATACTTCACTCTGTAACAGTGGAAAAACTGGCATATAACTGGAAATTACTACTAGCAAGGATCTTGTACTTAATCTACTAAAACTGGAGTCATATATTAAAATGGGAAAATACTGTACATAATGCACATATTCAAAAAACAACAACCCAAAACAAAGCCTAAAAGCACATGGAAAAACTCTATTCCCATGGGTCTGAATTAATATGTGTGCAAGGACTGTGAACTTCTCACCTGAAAAGGTAAGTAAAACCATAAGGAATATAATAAAGGAACAACAAGCTAATTAAGATCTACTGCAGTAGATTACCCTGGTAAACTTGTTCGTATTGACTCTTATCAGCAATGAGATTAGAGCATATCTGACAAGATCTCCAGGAATGTGCTTGGTAATGTATCATGTGAAGTGTTGTTTAGCTGGAAAAGGTGGCACGCAGCAATGTAGCAGATAAATTATGAAGTGATTAAAAATTCTATGCAATGACAAAAATTTTAATGAGATAAGACCTAGCGGTCTGAGAGACTCCAGATTGATGTAAGCATCAGTCTTATACAGCCATTTTAATTTTTACCCTGTTGTAAATAGTAGGTGATTGATGTCTTAAAGCTGGAAAACAATTTTACTCAAACATGAGGTGAAATCAGCTAAGTGAATTTGAAGTGAAGTATTAGAAACAGGATGAAATTGCAAGGTTGTGTGGTTAGGGACTAATTGCAAGCATTTCTCCTATCAGTGAGTAATAAGCAACATATAAGTGTGTCCTGGAGTGATTTTATGTATGTATTTTATGCAATATATTCCATATCATCTGCTATGCTTAGAAATTAGTTTGTCCCTTTAATTCAGTCAGAGAAAAGCCGGCACAGGTTTTGTTTACATTATTCGACTCCAGCAGAAACAGAAACAACGGGACAGTGGAAGATAAGGGGAGAGTTTGTGCTCTCGGAGTTTTTTTCCCCTCCTTCTTCTGGCAGGGAGCAAGAAACAGGGAGTTTGGTCCTCTGGTTTTTTTCCCCTCCTTGGCTGAAGCAAGAAGCATTTTACAGACTGTGGTTTCTCTCTCTGGGATTTGTTCGGCACCTCTCTGGTCCAGGACATCGGGACACCTGCCTGGGGGGTTTCCCCCCCCCCCTCCACCAGCAGCACCGCCAGGCCTGGCCACTGGACCCGAACTCTGAAGGGACTGAACCTGACTGAACCGTAGCCAAGGAGGGATTTCTCTGACTCATTGACTCCTCAAAGCAACTAGATGTTTCCATTTGTTCAATACTATTCATTTGGTTTGGTAAATAAATAGTTTTTTCCACTTTTTTTTTCCTCGAAGGAGTTTTTTCCTGAACCGGTTTGGGGGGAGGGGCTGCTGAAATCTGCTGTCCTGAAGGAGACTCTTTTGGAAGTCCCCTCTCCAAATTTGGCTCAAACCAGCACAAAGTGTATTAATCAGCTGCAAGATAATCGTGTTTCAGCAGTGATATGGCAGTGAAAATGGTAAACATGATGCTCGGGTAACTAGTAAGGCTGCTCTACTGATAAGACCTCCTCAGCTGGACCGTATGTATAGCACAGGTCAGCTAAATCAGATGAAGTGAAATTGGAGCATGTGCAATGCTCAGATGAAAAGGAGAACTTTACACACTGGCCAAGGAAACTACTTTCTAGCAAGATGTTGAAAGAGCTGTGTCTGTGTAAATGTAGTAGGAAGCACATATCAGAACGGCTAAATGCTTGAATTAAGGTACAGCATTGGCAGGGAAAAATAGCTGTAAACCTGCTAATGAACAAATTTAGCCTGGAAATAATACTGGGCCTTAGGAGGCAGCATGATACATTTGTTGGCAGGACTATATTGGGCAGAGTGTCTGCTTGTTTCCAAGCTTTGGGTCCTGCTCGTACAGGTGGCTTTCAGACAGCGGGAAGAATAATTGTTGTAGCTCGGAGGCTTTCACAGCAGTGCTCAGAGTCCCTTCAGCTTCATATCTTTAATTGCAGCTGTAAAGTAGCAGAAGAGTGGCAGTCTCCCAATCAGACTAATTTTATTATTTTTTAGTTTGTTTTTACTGTAATTCTGACAATGAAGTAATCTTTTCCTTAAAAACAAGGATTTACGCAGATTGTTTTTCTAATGGGATATTTACTCTGACTAAAAAACAAGTAACTTGTGAATAACTATCACTTTTCTTTATCATGTAGGAAGACTAATATTTAAGGAATTTTTGCAGGGGGTTTATATGCTACAGTCTTTAGAACAGAAATTTATTTATTGTTTCAGAAGTTTCAGTGAATACAATTCCTTCACTGAGGCTGTGTGCATAAGACTATAAAGACTTAAGTCGTTCAGTTGTTTCCTAGGATATTATGCATCTAATATACTCCTGCTGTTTCTCCTGCATATATTTATTGTTTCTGATTTCCAACAGTGATATCTTGTGCAGTTCCCTTGAATTCCCTTGTGATAAGTCTGCAGACCTCTTGTCAATTTCATTTATTTTCCTTTGTCTCCAGCCTCCTCATCTTGTCCTTACATCATTAATGCCACCTAAACATAGTTCTATTTTGAGTTTTATGGTTTTTTTATTTGGTGTGGGATCTGCCTTCACTGTCACAGTTTTCCTCTGAAGAAATTCTGATAAGCCCTTAGTCATGAACATATCTGGAAATCGTGTAATAGACACATTTTTTTCTTTCCTTCCAAAGCAAGTTATTTGGTTCATGTTGCCTCATTTTTATGAGCAAAAAATCCAGACAATGAAAAAGAAGGTAACATATGTCTTTGATATCAGAAAGTAATTTTCCATGTAGGAGATACATTGGGTTCTCCCATTAGAACTTGTTTTTAGCATACAGAGGACATGGATGTGAAGTTAGCTCAGACCTGCCTTGTTACCAGTGACTTGCTTCTCTTTTAATTACAGAGCTAAAACTGCACTTGTTGCTGTCTTGCTCTATGTACAACGCTGATACCTGTGAAACTTCCCTTAGCTCAGATGAAAAATTAGTAATTAATTTTCTCGAGAAGTTCTTAATGGTAAATTGCGCATATTTCAATCTCATTGCAGCAGTATTTTTCTGTAGCACAAGAACGTCTTGAGTTTGTGGGTAGTGTACAACTTGTACTCTTACGATAAGTAACAGTAATCCACTGGGGTTTCTTCTCTATTGAGAAGGCTTGAATTCAAAGGACTACAAGGTCACAAAATAATTTAGCAAGCTTGGAGGCAACAATGTTATTTTCTTGGGATTTTTAATGCTTGAGCTGAAGGTTTCTCAGCCTCCACATTTCCTAAGCTTTGGAGTGACATCATCAGCCACGGTAGCCAGTGCTGAGGTCGGGAATTGTCTTTCAGTGGCAAACATTTGGTCCTGAAAGTTTGACCTTCATTCTTCTGTGCTTGCTTAAGGGTAAAAAGAAGAAAGGGCAGCTGCTTTATGTTCGTGGTGGCTCTTAGCAAGTGACTTGAGTTTCCAGAGCTTGTGTGTTCCTACTTGAACACTTCTGCCTGAATTGAGGCTTTACTGAGGAATTTAGGGTGAGGAATCTTTAACCATCTTCTTCAGGAGAAGCAAATAAAGCCAAAATGCTTTACTCTGTTGTGATTCTCTCTTTATGGCATTATTTAAGATTACTACAAAAATGACTTAAGCCTGTCGATCTGAAAAGACTGGAAAAGCAGTTATTTCATAGTTATAGCTGGTTTTCATTGCAAACAAATCTTATTTCAGAATATAACTGATAATCTGGTTAAAATTTGGATGGATTGTGAATCTGTTTTTTGCATGTATTAAAATCACCTGTGGCTTAAGAATGAAAACACTTGAACCTGTTTCTCCTCCAAATGCAGTCTAGTGTAAAGCTGGACACTTTCAATTCAAAATTCTCAAAAGCTGAAGAAAGGTCTTGTTTTGTGAACAAATGAAGTAGAGGTTGTGACAGGCCTTTCCCATTTTTAATGGCTACTAATGTAAACTAGGTGACATATTTATGCTTTCTTTTGGTTTTTTTTAGGATTGCTGTTGGGTGTCTGGGAGCTGTAGTGTGCTGTGTTTAATTCACTGCACTCTTACAAGGAAAGGCTGTTTGTATTGACCTGAATTGGTGAGCAAAGGCAGAGGAGCACTGGTTACAGCCATCCACCATGAGAAGGGTCCCCTGATGGTGTCTGTGGCCTTGGTGGATGTTTCCTGGCTTCCCGCAGGAGTGGCGCCTCACAGGTAACACAAGACCTCACGCACAGAATGCCGTGGCTGAGTGAGTGTGCTGGTATCTTGACAACATGCACAAATAAAGGTTTTTACCCAGGGAGAAGCTGTTCTCGGTCAGTGAATTGAGAAAACACAGGAACACTGAGAATTTTTTTAGCGATCGGAATTGGGAAGGATTAATTCCCCCAAAGAGCTTTACAGTTCCCATTACTCTCGAAGAGTCACATGGTCTTGCATTTGTAAATGCCGTGCTTGCTCCTCTGCTGGCTCATCTCTTATTGTGTCACAGAACCCACAGAGACGTATCAAAATGATCCATTATCTTTCCCTCACCAAGGATAGAATTCACCAGTTTCACAGGAGTTAGGCTGCTTTGGGCTGTGGTACCTAAGAAAAAAGATGAACAGATCCGGGATGATAAACCAAGACATGCTGTTTCTTCAGCCTCAGTCTATTCTTGTGTGACAGAAACAAACTAGTTTGATTTTCATTATAGTGGGCAAATGTAAAGGAAGATGCATGAGATGGAAATGAACTATATCTGTAGAATCTAATTTAAAACTGGAAAGATGTTCCTTTTCCTTCTTTATTATTGCAGTGTATTTTTTTCTATTCCTCAAAGTAGCCTTAGAACTTTGCAAGCTGTCCCAAAATGTCACTTGAAATGCAGGTTGCCCATGATGTGGGCAGTTTTGATGTGAAAATAAGTTATCAAACATTGACAAGGGGCATTTGAAACTGCTGCTGCAACCCCTTAATTATTTAATGGCTGCTAAAGAACCAGTTCTTTGTTAGAGCTCTGACATTTAAAAAGTTTCATTCTGATTTACCTGCAGGCTCAAGCATGATTTTCTCTCAATAAAACAAGCAGAAAATATTAATGGAGAAATAATTAGTAAACTCAAAGAAATTGGCTAAGGGAATGTGAATGCACTGAATTTCAAAGCATGTAAATAGTAAAACAGCAAATAGTAAAACAGTATTGTATTCAGTGATGGCAAAGCTTACATTGGCCTCCAAAGGATGCTCCAGAAGCAACAATGCTCCTGAGATTTTCTTTACAATGCAGTGGAAAAAGGAATGTTCCCAGAATGGATGCTGTGAGATGAATCCTCTCCAACAACTGATTGAAAATGTTTGTGAAAGTTTCTTTCAGAAGCCCATCTCCCTACTATTTGTCATATAGTTTCTGTCTTTTTGTTTTGTTAATTATTTAAGGCAAGGTTCTGCCAGGGTCCTGATTTTTGTCCAGATTTAAGGATCTATTTTCTTTTTTCACAGCTACTGGTGTCATAGAATGAGTAGGAATGCTGATACCGGTTAGGGGAATGTGTAATGGGGAAAATGAAGGTAGTTTAACTCTTAGTCTTTAGTTTTGATTTGTCACTCAAACTAAATAATATTTTGCTTTCCCTCCCCATCCTTTTTCTTTTGTATCTTTAAGAAATATTTCTAAAATATAAGCCTGATTGTACAAAATACTTAGAAATACCAATGTGTAAGAAAGTAAAACTTAATGCAGTGTAATTTCCCCTATTTGTAGGTATTGACAGTTATTCTTTGCAGTCTGAGCAAATACAAATTTTGCATCCATTAACAGACAAAATGGAATGCCAATACCTAAGAAGTTACCCGGAAATTGGAGCCAGGATCTTAGCTGAGGTGCGTATTGGTGGGAGAAGGAGAGAGTGCTCATGCGTGGAAACAGGAGTGGCTTGGATTAGGTATATATGAAAAAAACTCTGGATTTGAGATAATTAAACATTGGAACAGGTTTGCCAGGGAGGTTGTGGAGTTTTGGAGATTTTCAAGACCCATTTGGAGATTTTCAAGCCCCAGGCAATCTGGCTTGGTCTCACTTAGCTTTGAGCAGGGGACTACATCAACCCTTCAGGTTCCTTCTAGTAATGATTCTATGATTAATAAAAGCTCCTGTGTTGCTTAATAACTTTCATGTTAATATATTCTGTAAGAACTACATTAAATATTGAGGAGTCAAAATGATTGATCAAATTAATTGTAAAGTAGGAGTGAAATTTTCACTGTAATGGCTTAACCTGCTTCTCCTCCAAGTTGCAGAATACAAAACCAGACCAAAGACTGCAAGTAGAGAACATGGCTCTATTTGGGTGTAAAAGAATTTGGTTTAGAAAAAAACCAATTTTTAATTTTTTTAAGCTTTTCAGCTTGCCTGTCTGGTCTAATAATTTTGAAGAATGAAACAAATTTTTTTCCATTAAAAAGACAAAGAACAAAATCAACTATCTTTCTGTAAGTCCACTTTTTCTAGTGAATTTTCCGTGGAAAGTGAGGGTGAGTACCTGACTGAATTTCATTGTGGGTAACAAAACTGTAGAGTTGCATGAAATTTCTTTCAGTTTTGAAATGTGCTCTTTTTAGTCATAAGTCCCAGCATGAGTCTTTTTGATTGGCTTTCTGAGACAATTTATTCTGGTGAATTGCATCCCTTGTTTCAGTTTGTTCTGTTATGCTGTGAATTAAAGAGGAGGCCTTTCAGACAGCTCAGCACAGTCTCTGATACTGATCTAGAAAAGGTAATCAATGGTTGCCTTTGAGGGTGTTGTGATATTTCCTTCATTATAGGATCATATTTGACTGCTGCTGTACCCATGTAGACATGGGTATTTAGGGGTAATTCTGTGTAATTCACTGTAATGAGTATTTGTTTTCCTTCACTCACTCTTTGCTACAAGGTAAGAAACTCTTACTTGGGTTTTTAAAATTATTATTTGAGCCAAGAATCACTCCTTCAAGTCATAACTTGTCTAAGAATCTTAGCTGTTAACTTTTTCCTCAAACAATGCAATCATAGTTGACTTTGAGACCTGCCATTGCCAAATTTTGCCATGGAAAA
Organism: Orthonyx spaldingii; assembly: GCA_013397795.1. Lineage (NCBI taxonomy): Eukaryota > Metazoa > Chordata > Aves > Passeriformes > Orthonychidae > Orthonyx > Orthonyx spaldingii. Next base: position 114,844 of record VZTJ01004376.1, on the reverse strand, counting down.
TCAGACACATTATCTTTCACATACTAGAATCATATACTTAGGGTATATTGTGATTCTGAGGTATTAATCTAGAATTATATCCAGAGAATTGTTCATCAATATCTAAAAGCAAAAATAAATAATAAGAATATCAAGATGCGTTTTTGTTACCGGTGGTCAGAAAGAGCTGGATATTTTTACCTCTGAATAAAATGAAAAACATTTTATCTGAAAAGTAGTCTATCCTCATGGTTACACAGCATCCCACAGTTAAAGAAATTGTGTCTAACGTGATTGCTGAATCTGGGATCTGTTACAGCCTAATCTGCTTTCTTATTTTGAATTGTTTAATAGTCCAGTGATTGTATATCATCTGTACTACTTGTGAAGCTTTAGACCATGATTTCACACAGTGTGAGACAAATTTTTTTTTTATAGCAATAGCAAGAAGAAATTATTAGACATGACCCATATAACTCTCCAACATTGAGAGCAGATTATTTTTGGGGAACTCTCAGCATCAAAGGCCATTTTTTCTGGTGCTTATTCTCTAGAAGAAAAGATTAAATGTGTTCTATGTGCTATTGCTTTCTGCATTGCATTCTCTTGCTCCAGTTTTTTTGGCCATGATTTCTAATATTGCTAGGTATTGCGAATTTTATGGAAGCATCTGCTGTCAGCAGTATGAGAATTTGGCTCCACAGTCACACAGTTCTAGAGCACTCTGACTCAATGTTGTTGGTCTGTAGCTAAAATAGCTACATCAATTTGCACAGAATCAGAAATACCTGTGACAGAGCCTGGTGGGACACCAAGAAACAGATTCACTTTTCATCAGCGGCAGGTCATTCCATAGGCAATTTGCTACATTGTAGGGAGAATTACAGCCAGATAAGAAACAGTTGTTTCAGATTATTTTCCAAGATTTCCAAGGCTTTCTTGCTTAAAAAATGTGGTAATAAAACAATGAGATAAAATAGTCTCTTTTAACAGATTTTCCAATTAATCAGTATAAAGAATCCTAGCTTGTATGCAAATATTGAAGACTGGTATGTGTCCTTTTTCAGATCAGGAGTATGAAATACAAGCTTTACTCTGTTCAAGTAAACATTTAATTTAGTGTTTAAGAGAACTAAAAATTAGATAGCAAATTGTGCATGTAAACAAATATATTTGAGGTCAGGCTATGTGCATAGGATTCTAGATTCTAATCTGACACACACTTTCATGATTAATGTTCATTAAAATTCAAAAATTCTATCAAAAGAGGTGTGAGGTTTTGAAAATTAGCATGGAGTAATAAAAAATATTTTATCATAAACTTTTCCACCATTTCTATTAAAAAACTGCCACATTTAGTCCAAGGATCTAAAAAAGAAAATGTTATGGTGAGGAACTGCAAGGACAAGAGCAAATTAAACATAAAAATGCCTGTGGTCTGTGCAACTTCCATTCACATTCCAAGCTGTAGGTCAGGTGATCATCCTTCAAGTACTTAGGAAGAGTTTTGATTGGAGCATCTGCTTATATATAAGCTTTTAGCATATTTTAACTGAAGTTAATCCATTTAAACATGAGGACATATAAAGTGCTCACAGCCTGACAGTTCTTGGGGTGCCCTGTGCAGGGCCAGGAGTTGGACTCAGTGATCCTGATGGGACCCTTCCAACTCAGCATATTCTATGATTCTATGAATATTTCCTAGACAATTTTCTTTTAATGGGTATACTATTAATCTTTATAAATTATGATAACCTCTGTTAGGTGCAGGATTCTGAAACATACAAGAATTCCAAAGAAGAAACCAAATTGCTTGAACATATAAGTTTAAATAATTTACTTCAAAAAATGATACCATCATCTTTTCCTCTGAAGAAAACTTTCCATTACTTCTGATTGTCATTTTTAATTGATAAATCAATATTTGATGTTAGAAGGTTTAAAACCAAGTCTTATTCTTCAGAGGAACATGCCTTATTCCAAAGTGGAAACATTAGACATATTTACTATCACTTTTTGGTTTACCACAAAAATTGTAAGACAGGAAGGGCAGAGGAAGCTTTCATTAATGGTATGAACCCATGAGCTGAATTTATTAGGCTGTTACTGAGCATCTGCTTTTCAATTGCCGTGTGTTCTACAGGGTGTTGAATAATTTGGGTATAACAAAACAGTACAGCAAAACTTCAGTGGAAAAAGACAAAGGGGCACATCTCAAAAAAGAATCTACTGTGTTACATAATTTCAAAGGTTCCAGTAAGTAAGCAGGAGAGTAAATCACAAATTTTGCCAATTCAGTAGCTGGTGAGCCAAACTGTAGTAGTTACAGGGGAAGTAGCAGGATTTTCCTTTCCATGAGCTACAAGATTTCCTAGTTTTGTACATTTAAATTTTTTGTCTGTCACTCCAGTGAAAAGGAATTGTAAATCAAGTGAATAATTAAAGTTGTAAGTACCTGGGAATTCTGAATCCATATCACTGCTATTAAGTACAAATGGTATTTGAAAATGCTTGGAGGTCAGCATTTATAATGTCTGGTTTAGAGTCCATGATATAAATCATCGGGATTATAATAAGCTATGAGTTCAGCACTTGTTACTTCTTTCTTCTGTTTAGTACAGCAACAATCTGAGAATAAATCAGATGAATATAGAATGTTTTGTTATGTGGTTGGAGTTCAAAAGGAAGAAGCCTGACTATAAAAGGTTGAATTAAATATAAACAGACACCTCAAAATCTATGGGAAATATTTATTTTTCTCACAGGATTTCTAATTTAAAGGTATTATTACTGAAATCCAGGGAGCTTTTACTAGTGAAGCGGAAAAAGACTGCATTGACAGAACATAGCTTGAAAATTCATCACCCCATACACAACCTGAAAATTCAGTGCATTTTGAGGACAGATTAGGAATGGTAAAATGATGGGGCTAACAGTGGGTCTGGGAGCCTCACAGAGTTCGATTTTGACACAGTCAGAATCTACCTGTGAGAATTTTGGAGTTAAGCGAAACCCACAGGGAAAGCCAAGAAGGTAATCAATCAATGAAAGAAGATGCTCTGGACATAAGGAGAAGATGTTCTTCTTGTGGAACACCAAGTGTGTCCAAGAAGGAACTTGTGGGGACTGTTTGGGCCACACAGCAAGGGTCCCAGGGAACCCCACGAGGTGAGAGAAGCCCTGAGATAATCCCAAGTTATGGGAAGAAACACCTTCCTCCCAGGATGTTTTGTTCTACTCTATTTGAGTTCTCCATTCTGGTTGGCCCCCTGCCTTCACCTGGAAGGAACCTCCTCTCCCATTTCCGCATTGGCCTTCTTAACGCCAGTCCTGCCTAAGCCCTGCCCCCAGGACTTTTCCCCGCCCCCATATAAAAACCGGGTTTTTTTCTTTAGTTTCTCCTTTTGGTTTGAGCCCTCATCACGCGCAGACTTTGAAAATAAAGCTCTAACGTGGAATATCTCAACTAAGGAACATTCCTGACTCTTTTATTGCTGCTATATTAGAGAAGTTAGCCAGCTGTCGCGTGTCCTGGAGAGTGCCAGTCCTGCCCGGACCCCGAGAAGTCGAGAAGGGACTGTTACTAGCCTCCTGCTGTGGACTGCAGCTTTGCCCCGGACCCTGTAGCTGCTAGCTGCAAGTCTAGAGCGGCTTAGCCGAGTCCAGGCATGGTGCAAGCAGGAACCCCCAGAAAGCCAGGCATCCTGTACTTCTCCCAAAAAGAGGACACCGACAGGAACTTGCATATAATATATAACCAACTATACTTTTGCTTGTATAGCTAATTGTATTACTGCTTGAATTGTCATTGTTTGTTAGACAGCCTTGCCATTGTTTTGCTAACAGTTGCCACAGTAATTATGAAAAGGTATAAGAACAGCAGCAGAAAATAATAAAACACTTTCTGTGGCTTTGGATTACAAGTGTGTGTGTGTCACATGTCCGTCTGAACAAGTGACAGTAACATATTTAGATTTTACCACTTGCTTATATATCATATACATCCAAGCTGTGGAGTCCTTTATCTTTAAAATTACATTTTTTTTCAATTGCAGCTTTAGTCATCTCTTAGGTTGTCTTTCATGTAAAATGAAAATATAGGACAAAAATAGCATTAACTTACATAAGAAATTGTTCTTATATAGGCAGTAGTGAAGTTTAAGAGCTATGTAGGCCTTGTGCTGACATTTGTTCTTGGGGTAAATTTCATAATATACAAGTCATCTTTTAACTGATTAGTTCACAGATACCTAAGTACAGGACAAATCATTTCTCTTGTAACTTATTTGTGTGAATAAATGCAAATACCTGCAATTACACCCCCACCATGATTTTGAATTTCAATTATCTTGAAGATTCATGACAGTAAAACTGAAATGCATGAATCTCTGTAGAGAGAAAAGCCAAAAAGGATTTGTGTATCTCCAGAAAACTTCAGTGGATATCAGAGTGAATATACTTGATTCTTTCATAGTAGCATTTTCTTATAGCCTGGTTGTTTTTTGGCTTTTTTTAAACACTGAGCCACTGTGACGGAAAAAAAGGGATTCTGTGGCTCTCTGAGCATCTATCTATCAAAACATAGCCCAGCGCCCCCCATCCCTA
>VZTJ01004376.1:93641-110254 GCA_013397795.1 Orthonyx spaldingii | reverse complement strand
AGAGATTGATATAAAAACACACCCCCCCCCCCCCCCCCAAAAAAAAAGTAGTTTTGTGAGTTTAAAGAATATGTGACATCTGACAGGCTGAGTTGAAAGGATTAAGGTGTAGAGAAACAGAGGTACCATGAGAGAGATATCTTTGATTTATTCATTTCTTTGTAATGCAACAGTACAAGCAAAGTAAGCAAGCAATTTTTAAGTAACAAGTAAACAATTTCTATTTTAAAAAGAAGATTATATGCTGGGTTTTATTAAGGATTTGCCCCTGCTACCTACCTCTCCACTGAAATTTTTAATCTTTTTTACATTGGCTTTGCTGTGGAAAATAATCAGTCTTTAGTTCATCTCAGGAGACCGAGTCAAAAGCTTGAATCCTGTGCCCATTTTTGATGTGTTATGTGGTAATCTAATTAGATTTCTGCTTCTACTTACTGAATTTAAGCCTTATCAGTGTTGCGACTGCTGAATAAAAATCTTGACATATTTACCAATTTGTATGACTATTTTTACTGGTTAGTTCTCAAATAGTTCTGTCTTTATGTGAGAGTTCAAATGGAATGTTTGAGTTAATCCTTTGGAAAAAGCCTTGGTGCACTGCAGCTCACTTTGTTATTAGTTTTCAGGTTGATTGAAACAGTCACACATTTTCCTGAGTGTATCGTGCTGTTATCTTTGCCTTTACAGGGTCATCATCTTCATTTATTGGCAATGTAGACATCATTACTTTCCTGTTTTCAAAGACCATGGAGTTCCTGTATATTATAAAAAGCTTCTCAAGTTTGTGTTAAAAAGCTTCTCAAGTTTGTGTTGCAAAGCTTCTGAAGAAAGACACAGAACTCAACAGTAAGATGTGGTTGTAAACAGAAATAAGTGGTTTCTGCACTATTTGACTTTGTGCTAACCTTACTAATGTGATGTATAAATCAGATTTTATCTTTATTGAATTGCTGAAGATACATAATGTTGTCACCTTGAAAATAACCTAAACTGGTGTTCCACTCACAGAAAAAAACAAAAAAAAAAAGAGTATACTTTGAATTATAATCCATATCTTGAACACTTGCTTCCTTTTGTATCTTGTAATGATGGGTACTCTATTACCAAAACATACTGTCTTAACATTGATGAAGGAGTAATTAATCTATAGCTAGAAAACACAATAAAATTAACTTGTTAACACCAGGTAATTGCATTTCTTTCATGATACATTTATGAAAGTGAATTCTGCATCACTGTAATAATAATATGTAATGAATTCAACCCTTTAACAAAATAACTTTACTTAGAATTTAATATTGGAAATACAGATTTGTACAACTTGGTTCAATAGGTCTGCTTTAGCAAGTGTTCACACATCTGCAGCCACTACACATTTTTCCAAATGAATTTGTAATATATGGATTTTCTGCAGTGGCTACAACCCGAGTTCTTTTGTCAAAAAAGGGCTTGTTACCTTTCTTAACATCCTAGAAGGGTGTTACATAATCTTAAACAGATGAAAGGAAAGAGCATTTAATATGCTTAGTAAAATTTGCAATTCTTAGACTAACGGGAAAATCTGATAATGACTGGGCAGCTTGTATACTGTAATGCTTCCTAATTAATTGTTTTCTTATTGTTGTTTGGTGTGTTCATTTTCTCTTCCAGATCTGTTCCACCCACATGGCATTGTTTTTGCAATTATATTGACCTTGTGAGCCCTTTGTAGTGTGATCCATCATTTTTCATTTCACTTCCAGTGCCTGATAGTCAAAGTAGGTTGTGAGATGGTTGTGCAATATAAAATGTTCTATTTTGTTATTGTTCTTATTGCATGAAAAATTCTGGAAACTCCTGATTTGTTTAAAGCTCACATGTGTTCTATCATCTCAATTCATGTATATTGCAGTGGGCCTGGAGGGGGATCCAGTCAAATACTGGTATTAGTCTAGAAACAAATATATAATAAAAAACAGTCCTTCATGAGACTTATAGTGTCTAGTGGGCTGTATGAGAACTGTCTGGACTATCACAAGATGCCAGGAAAAGCACATATGTATATATAGACAAGAGAGAAAATTTTATTGGAGAAGGGAACATTTTCCCACAGCAGAAAAATTCACAAAGTGTTTATGTAGAAATGAAAACATTTCTTTCTGAAAGAACAATTTGGCATATTTTTGCTCCCTTACGACACATCTCTTGAGTGTTCAGGAATATTCTGAACGTATTTTCCCCTTACATATGAGGAGAAAGTTCCCTCCAAATCCAAAAGTTCCTCTGTTCTCTTAATCTGATTCCAGTGAAGACAAATGTTGCTGCTAAGGCACCATGTGAATTTTGGTTTGAGGCTGTTTTACAGCTGTTGTTATCCTTCCACTCAAGGTCTGATTCTGTGTTTCTGTGGCAGAAATTAGGGCTGGTGATGCATTATTGTTGCATGCACGCTTTCCTCCATGATACACGCATTTGTACACTCATTTGTTCCTCTGAGGTTTTGCTTCTGAACAAGAATGCAAACCTTTCTTTGACATTACACAAGACAATGCATGGTTCATCACAATGAACTCCTGTCAGCAAAATCCTGGAAAGAATAGATTAAAAATAGTCTGCTCTTGGATTGTGCAGTATTAGTCACTGATGGTAAGCACAGTGGTAACTTCGTGGTAGCTTAAGATCGAGGCACAACCAAATGCATATTAAGAAATAGTGGTACTTAATCAGCTACTCATCAGTAACAACACATTCTTATCATGATAAGCTGCTTCTCTTCTGTGTGTTTTGCATGGACTGCTGCATGAGCATGTGATTTTACAGTGCAAATTCAGAAAGAACAGAAAGTGAAACTCATTCCCAGCGTATTGCAGACTTCCAATAAACCCCACCCTATACTGCATAAAATGCAGCTGTTAGAGAGGTGAAATTGTATGTGGCATTGCAGGCCTCTTCTTGCCCTATGCTGAAAAAACTATTAGTGTTACTCAGAAAAATACATAGATAGTAAGCACTTTTTTTTCCCCAATGCAATTTTTGATCTGTATCATAGAACAAAAGTAAGATTTTCTTTTATATTTTTATATTTTAAAAATGTTTGACAGGCAGGGTGTTCTGAAAACTCTGGAAACTTGTTCTCCACAGGAATGCTGTCTGTTGATTTTGGGTTTTGAATAATAGGCTTTATAACTGCTGAATACAATGCAAAGAAGTTAAAATTTGGCTAAAATTGAGGTTTAAACCTGACACATTATTTTCTACTTGAATCATAAACGATGAACGTATTCCTGCAATATGAAATTGGTGCCCAATTAATTACTAAACAAGGTTAAGAGAGCAATGAAGTGGTTAATCACACACCATCTGCTTGCCTGCCATATCTGATTTGTGACATGGAGGAGTAGGATTCAGACCACCAGCCTTCAGGTCTCTCTTCACATAGGGAGAGAGAAAATATGACTCTTTGCATGTTTTTTATACAGATTCTGTTCTTCCTTTCCTGTCTGTAAGGGACTGATTACAAGACCAGAGAAAGTAATTTTGAAAGTCAGACAGCTTTTCTTCAGAGTTGAATAAATGTTTGAGTAGTGCCATGGTCTGAGAAAATGACTGCAGTGTACTCATTCTAGCCCAGGTGGTTTCTTCATGTATTTTGATTTGAGGAAAACAAAGAGGCTATTGTCCTTTAAATAGTTTGTACTACATTATATTATCCCATATGGGGCACATACACAAAAATGGCTTCATCTACTGTCTTTGAAAGCCAGCACCCAGAGGCTGAATTTGTACTTTTAATTAAGCTGTAAATGCCTTCAGAGCTCAGCTTGGTCTTTATTTCACAGAAACTTTTTAGTGCATTCAGACTTTAGTAGCTGAGGAGAACAGCTAATCCTGTTTTGCTCCTCACATTCATAAATTATGACTGGATTAGAGTCCTAGTGCTGTTCATGTTCCTATTGTAGTTCACATTTTGGGCTCCCTAACATCAGTAACTGAAGCGGGTGAATGGCTCATGGTTGTGGCACTGCCATACTAATGAGAGATAAGCGTTCTGATTAAGGTCTGTGTTGTTACAGCTTTCTGTAGGACTGCAGAAAGCCACTTTGCTTCTCTGTCAGTGAATTTCCTCACAATAAGATGAGGTTCAACAGGATATTTTTACCTCAGAGGAATGTTGCATAGACAAGTATTTGCAGATTTTTGGGGTTGCAATATATTACAGCAGCAGATGCCATGTGAGTATAAAAGCGTCACCCTATCAATAATGTACCATCAAAGTCTTTTGATGCCAACAGCTCTTGTGTTCAAGGTAATGATCTTTCAATTCTCAGTGGAAAACTATTAAACTTCATTATCTCCAGTCTCCTATTGTATGTGCTTGCCTTGTGAGCATCCTGTGAGGGCCAATGAATAGTTTTGTATTTTGTGAGGAAACTACACACCCACTTATGCACAAAGTTTTCCTGTGTGCCCCAATTTCTGTTCCACTGCAAGGAGTGTCTTCATCAAAAACAGTGCAAATTGAGGAGGAACGAGGTAGCTGAGAGAAGATTGAGGGGCTGTATGTATCACAAAGACACAACTGAAAGCCTGCAATGAATATAGTTTCAGTAAGATCCTAATGCAAACTTCCAGCCAAATCAACTGAAATGAACAAGTATCCATATGATACATGGCTGCATTTTGAAAGCTGAGCTCTTAAGAAATATCAGTAGGAAGTCTTTACTGTGAAATACTAATTTGATCATGAAAAATACCTCTAGTAAGGTGCGTTTCATTTTTAGAAATACGTTCTTCTAAATTTTGAGGATTTATATTTTTTTTTCATTATAGCACAGTATTCTAGGTAATCATAAAAAAAGTGAAGGAAGATTTCTGTAATAATCATTTTACAGAATACATCTCTTTCTAAAACTACTCAGTTTGTTTTAGTCTGAGTTTTGCATTTGTGATTCGCTAGAAGTCCTTCAGTCAACAGTGGGAGTTACAGTGATGCAAAGACTTCAGAACTGGAACTTGATTCTTTCACAATCTTTGTAAAATCAGAATGAGGCTCTGGATAGAAATAATATCCCTGGCCCTTATGTCACTACATAAATCTCTCTTTTGAACCCATTTTTATCTATAGCATGCTTCCTAAGTTCTTATCTTTCAGTGACTAAACTAAACAAGAATTCTGGAGATTCCACTATTAATATTATAAAAATTATCCTTGAATGTGTTCATTTGAACTAAGATGTGCTTCTTGTAGCCCTAGCTGAGTCATAATGGTGCCTCATGATTGTGCTTGTGTTGATTATAATTGTATTGCCAATTGCTGCCAGGTTGTACTAAGTGTATCACTGAAAACCAGATTTCTGTTCATTTACTGTTGTACTTGGCTCAGGATCAAAATTTCTGAAGATTTCTTTTTTTTCTCCAGTCATACTTGGCCAAGACATTTCTCATTTAATGCATGCGGAGTTGTCCATAGCAAATTCCCTTCTCCCAGCTGAATTTCTGAATCCATCATCTTTGGAATCATTGCGCTGTCTCCTTTTTGTACTGGTTCATTCTCAACAGCCAATCTGTATTTTCATTCCTTGTGGTCGTGACCACAGTCAGAATTTATTTCTGTGACCTCTTGATCCATGTTTTCTTTAAAAAGATTCACCCCATCATATTTTCACTGTGGCACTTCAGTATTTTTGCTTTAGCCTGTACAGCTGTATTTTACTTCCTCATTATTTGTTGTTTTGTGCACTAGATGTATTTTGCCAGTATAACAGATCTCAAGAGTGTCCTTAGGGTGAGTATGAGCTTCATCAGATAAAGGTTTCACCTATCATCTGCTTTTGTTAGTATGGAGGTAGGTCTTTATAGTTACTGTTCATTGAGGTCCATTGGAATGTCAAAGGTGCATGAAACATCTCCTTATGACTTATTCCATATAAGTTAACCATAAAGAGTTTCTAAAAAGTGAAAATTAATTGGGTGTTACTCTTCGCTTGAATGTCATACTTGACTATTGTACTGCTAAGAGAGTAATAGGATCTTTGATTTTAATAAAACAGTTAAATGTTACCTGTGCTTGTCATTACTTGTCAACACACTGCCAAAATTGTGCAATCAGAGAGACCACAGGAGCCAAACTTGAGATTTCCAGTGTTGTCCACTTGTCAAACAAAACAGCAGTAGAACTCCAGTTATGGGTGATGTGGAATGAAGATTTACCATTAAAAATGGTTTTATGAGGAGTCTGACCTAAAGGGAGGAAAACTTTCTTGTAACTGAGGAAGTATTTGCAGATGACAGGTAAGAGTGGAAAGAGTCCAGCCACTACATGACTCATATCCCTAGGGAATTATGTTTTCCCAGAGAGATGAAAAGAGAGTTCAATTATGAAAACTAGGCAGTAGGCAGAATAGTTTGAGTGCTGGTCATTTTAGAAAAGGAAAAAAGTTCTTACTAAAAGAACTATATAATTATGCAAAACAGGAGCCTCTTTCCCTACTTGCAAGGTGAAAATCTCAGCACATGTATTAAAGATTTCTTCTCAGGAATTTCTGATTCATGTCATTAGAAAAACAGGGCACTTGTGTTTGCATTCAGTGTCTCATTTGGAAGATATTGTTTCTAAATCCTGCCCTTTAGGCTGTGTGTGGCATTGTTTTACCATAAAATTCACAGACATAATTTCTACACACTTTTTAATCAGTAGACTCCAGCCTGGGAAATACTTCTTGCTTCTGCCAGAATAGTCAGGTACAGAGAATTACACCTGAGAGTTGTTCAGAGCTCTTGGTAACGTAAAGACTGAGAATTATTTTGTGTCTCTTACTGAGTTTTTTGGTGTGATATATTTGGTATGATATATTACATTTTTGATATTTTTGTTTCTTTATCCTGCCTCAAAAAAAACCATAGGAAGGAAGGTACTAAAGGTCCAAAGAGAAATTCCTTGAAAGTGAGGGAAGTTGCTGAAAATCAGACAAAGGTCTTTTCAAAAGAAGTGACAAAGTTCATAGCTTAATTACAATGGCAAGATTTAATAAATATTAGTTTCTTAGCATAAGCTGCAGAAGACAGAAGACTGCAGCTGAGTGATGACATATTTTGATGTTAAATATAAAACAGAAAGTAAGTATCATTGTTATGTCATCTTTATGAATTTTCAAAGCAATGATTTTTTTTTATTTTAAGATTAATATTTTTCTCATCATCATCAAAAAATAGCAAGGTGAAATCAGAGTCAGAACTCTGGGTTGAATACACAACTGGAATAATCAATCCTACTGGAACAAAACCTCACTAAATGCCATTTTGTGTATTGTTGCCCAGTGGAATTGGCTGTTTGGGCCATACTTGTGCAAGCATGGTAGGAATGATTTAACTTAACATCGAATTGCATAAGAACAGTTACAGACAAATTCCCATTTTGTGAGAGAGAACAAAAGGAAGATATTAAGATATGTTAAGAGTTAGTTACAGCACAGTTCAGCAAGGAGCATCAGGATGTATTGGAGTACAAAAAAGTGGTCCACAAAGGCAACAGAAATAATCACTTCCTTTCAGGAAGACACGTTTGTTTACCTTGTTGAACCAGAGTGTAGAAAGTGCTGAAATGCCACAAACAAAATGAGTAAATCTCAGTAGAATGCATTAAGGGATGGCATAAATATCTTTTAAAGGTTGGCTTTCTTGCCACCTGTAAACAAAACTCAGCATTTTATGTGAGTAATAGGTCTTTAGTCTGTTGGCATCTCGGTTGTTACAGTCAGAATATAATCACTACTGTGTGAACTCTGTAATTATCTGCTTTGTTCATTTGGCTATTTTAAGAAGGAAAGCTGATATGAAAGCTGATTATGAGTTCCCTTGATAATGGACATTCTTATACCAGAATTTTTATACTACTTTGACAGAGTGCATTGTTAATATAAAGAAAGTTCTAGAACTGCATAACACCTCTGATCTGTCAGACATTTTCTCAAATGTAAAATAACATACATTTAGAACTCCTACTCTGCAGAACCAAGACTTTATAAATAACCCCATAAAGCTAGTAGTTGCTCATTTATCTCTCCTTCTAGCTAAAGACAGTTAATGGACTCTTAAAGATATAAGCAATGCAAAAAATTCTTTTCTTTATTTGTGGATAAAACAGGAAATTTGTTTTGATTGTATTCAGAGAAAACTTTTGTCAGGATTAATTCACTTTCCCATCATTAAAATGTTAATTCCTACCTTTATTATTCTAGGTATATACTGGGCTATTTTAGACACCTTTAGATTGATATTTCAGTTAAACCTTGTCTTTCCCTTTGCTACACTGCCAACAAGAGAAATATGCAAATTAGGAATTTATGTTTCACAGGAAGAATTTCTATTGTTTTGGTTTTAAATCACAGTTGGAATCCTTTTAAGGATTATTTAAGAATGGATTTATTTTTATGACTTATATTTTTTCTTCCACAGAATTCAGCTCCAGGTGTAATGCACACACATCTACATTGTTCAGATGCCGTTGCTTAGCCAGCATTGTTTAATATAAATGATCCATTTTGTCAGAACAACTATTGTAGGTCATCCTCAACACCTTCCATTTGAAGATTCTTGGTGGTGTTAGATTAGTAAGCCTTGTGGTTTTGATAATTGTTTGTATTGATAAATAATGTATATCTGTATGTTTGAATTGTAATTATGAAGAAACCCTGAAGAATGAGCTGAGTTTTCTGTTAGAGAGATTCACTTGGGTCCTTCCTAACCTGGTAAAGAAATATTGCTTAAAATGGAGCTTGAACTTATTGACGTGGATGAATCTGGGTGGATTTTGAGCTCATGATGTTAATGACTCTGAAGAAAATCAACTTATAAATAAAGGAACTTCATTTTCTTTACTTAGTTTCAGTACTGTCAGCAATGGCAGCATTTGTGAATGCAGTTGTCTTACTAAACTGCTGAGGGACTTGTACAAGCATGTTGTTGTTCACCTGAGGACACAGGAAATAATTGCAGAACCTTCTCACCTAACAGGTCACTACAGAGACATAAAAGTGCCCAGAAATATAACTTAATGCTTTTTACATTGGTTGACTATGGCTAAAGAGAGAACCTTGGTCTCTAGAGCACCCTCATCAGCACTACACTCACTTTCAAACATTCCTTCTTTGGTTTAGGGTAAGTATCTGGAAAACCTCAGCATTCTTTATTTTTCTTCAGGAAAGGAAAAAATGGGAGATACTACTTTCTAAAATTTCCACAAGAATATCTGAAGCTGGCCTCCTGAAGTGTGCATGACAGAAAGGATGAAAAGCCTGTCCAGGTAAAAAGATGTACTGGATTTTTATACATTAGTTCTCTTGGCTTTTGCCTTATTAAGGCAACATTCCTGAACACGAGTTTGCCTTGTAAAGGTCATTTTAATCAGAAGGGAGTCTATTCCTGTAGCTACTATTTATTTATTTTATAACTGTAATGACCTAAAATTATTTTACCTAACTGCACATTCAACAGATTAGAAGGACCATGGACAGACCGTGAGTTTGGCAGGGTTTTGTTGTTGTTTAGGGAACGGTTATTTCTTCTTGTGGATAGAAAGTGCTGTGATGCTACTGTGGTGGCTGTGTGCAATATTCACTGATTAATCCATTTCATGGTGTGTTGAGATGATGCAGAGATGTGGGGTGAATGCTCAGCTCACAGTCAGTGCAGAGGAGGCTTTCACAACTGACACATCAACAGTGTGAAGCTCTGTATTCATAAGGAGAGCGTTGTTGAGAGCTGGGAGTCGGGTAAGAGGATCTAAGAGGGATTTAGAGTTCTTGAGCCCATCGGAAACCTCACCAAATTCTTTGGAATTAGGCTCCTTTAGTTAAGCGGTATAGGGAAGTATATTGACAAAAACGAAAGTTCATTTCAACTCTCTTACTGTTGGATTTAGGTGGGAGGTAGATATCTAGTTGTTTTATGTGCCTTTTATAGAGATCCACAGGGGGAATGTGATGAGCCGTTCCTAAATATATTATATATGTAGCTCTATGTCCCACAGAGCAAGCTATCTGCTGGCTACTAATGGTTCCAGCTCCAACTAATTAGCTACACAGGCCTGGTCTTGAACAATTCGTTGAAGCTTTTGACTTCAGTAGAGGAAAGGAATTAATCCATGTTACCCTGAAAAGATCTGAAGTATCTGGACCATTAGATCCACTTAACTCTCTGAGCTTAACAACACACTTCAGTAAGACTTTCAACCTTGGGCTTCCATGCCAAGATTAAGTCTTGGGCTGCAATTTTCACATTCTAATTTCTGATACAGGGTTTTGACACAGGTATAATGCCCAATTTTTAAAGTAGCTGAGTTTAATTCAGTTCTCAGGATCTCATAAAAATGATAATTTTGTTCATAAACTATATATGGTTTGGCTTTTGATCTCTGTATGAAAACTCCTGTCCCTGCTTATGTTCAACAATAGTTAAGCAATGCCCAGAGGCACGTAATAACAGTGAGAGTTCCCACACTGATAGATATGAGGAAATTTGCTATAGTATACTGCAGCTGAGAACCACAAGATTTCTCTAAATTTAGAGGTTGATATGGAGGTTTTACTGAGCTGGGATAGGAATAGGGTAGAATGGAGCTAATATGAACTAGTGGTTTTTCAGGAGCTACTCTGTCACCAGTGCACAAAAGAACATCAGCTCTCTACGGATTATTTCTGATCTGTATATGCAAATTATTTATTTGGATGACTTTTGGGCCCTCTCTGTTGGGATGCACTAATGAGGCTATGACAATAAATATCTTACAGCTTTACCTGCCTTGTGCACAGACAGACAAAGGGTGCTTCTGGCTGCAAATCCTCCCCTCCCCTGCTTGTGGCAGCTCTGTGTGAACGTGAGAGAAGGCAGCATATGATTTCCAGAACGCTATTTTCTGTCCCCTCTGGAGAAAAGATAACAGGCTGGATGCTTCATTCAACATACAGAATTTAATATTTTCTTGTGTTAACTGCACCTTAGCTCTCCCAAGCATTACTGTAAATGATCCTCAATGTTCTGAAGTGCAGGTCTTCTTCAAAAGGGTAATTTTCAAAGTATTTTTAGTAATTCCATTTATGCATCAGCATTAAAGTAATTTTTCTATTGCCTTTGTGCTACCTATTTTAACTTCTTGTTTCCTAGCTAGTCCCTAGGCCCCAGATCAATGAATACTCTAGAAAGGGCACTTCCATTCTGGAAAGGTTTTCCTCAGTAAATGTCACACTGAAAAGAACAACAACAAAACTATTTATTTACCTCACACCAAAATAAAGGTTATTATAGGATTCTTTCTACACTGTTTGCTAGTTCAAAATTGGCCACGAGAATATTTATTTCATTTAATAATCTTAATAATTCATTTTTTTCTCCAACTTTGTATAGTAGTAACTGCTGCACCCTGCTAAAGTTGGTTAATTCTGTGTGTTTATTCAAGTTGGGAACATTTTTTTTTGTGTTAACTGTGTTTAATACACCCCTAAGATCATACAACAATATCTCCAAAATAAAGAGGTTTAATAAACTATTATGAGTGTATAATTTATCTGGGAACAGTTTGTTTGGGTGGCACATAAAACTTCCAGACATCCAGCTTCCATGTGAATCTCATTTTGAAGCCATTAGGAATAAGATTAAATAGATTCTCATTTTTGTCAATGTAGTCCTCCTTATAAAAAATATCTTATATTTTCTCAGATATGCAAGGCTATCAAGACTGATTAAAAACCCACACATGCCTTCAAAATATGTATTTGCATGGTTTGGAAAAAAGTGGAATCAAATTTTTGCCTTGTATTTGAATACTTTGACATAGATCTGCTACATGTCATTAATTCAGATCTAGCAGAATGAGTTTCCTCTTAAAACATGGAGCAATTTTCTGTATCCTTATTACAGTAGGAGAAGAATGATCCTTTAGTGAAAGGGTGGCATGAAAGCATCGCCTCACATACACCTTTAAACATCAAAAGAAAATGCCTGTGATCCTTTCTCTGTTGACCTACTTAACAGGAAGGTTATGAGGTTTGGTGGCTGCTTCTCTCTTCACCAGTCTCATCTGGTGTCTCTCCTGGTTGTTTTGTATTTGTCAGCAGGGTGACAAAATGATGCCAGAGCAGACTATGCTGATTTTGACCCAGAGATTCATCTGGAAGCTATATATGATTACCATCAAATTATGAACCAAGACAGTTACCTGTGAAATGTGTACCTACTGCGGTTACAGGCCTGAATCTTTGGTAGGAAATGTTCTAGTCCAGTAAATTTATGTTTATCATCTAATTTATGTGTAACAATAAGTGTAAGTGGAGCCTTCTAGTAAGATTTGGAATGTTACAGGTACAATGGTGTATCCCTACTTTTAGTTTGATGCTGCAGTTCCCCCATGCATGTCTTCCATTCATACCCATTTCTTAAATAGGAATCATAAAAACATATTTACTAGAAATTTACCATTATCTATCTTCTAGAAGTTCATAGAAATATCCTTTTTTACCTACAAAGATGTATGTGAGCTATGTTTGATGCCATATTTAATATCTAAATTTCCCTTCTTGACATGCTTCTTCACATAAAAGTTTGCTACTGCATGTTCCTGGAGCATGAGATACTTGAACTTCCAGCTAACAACTATTATATATTTTAACAGGAATAGTTTTGAGTTCTTGTCCTACAGATGTTTCTTTCCATTTGTTCCTAAAGTCATGGTTAACTTGATAATGCAAATTTACATTAATTATTAGCCTACTACCTGATTTTTCTCCAGAACATTCCTTATAAAATATCAGGAAGAAATAAGTCTACTACGCCCTCATAATGTTTTCTGATCTGGACAAAAATACATGCAAACAGGAATTTAGCATCTGATATTTTCAGGTTTTATAATCATTACATTTTCTGTCAGCATAGTTGGAAAACTGCACATTCAGAATAATACTTTTATTCTTAAATGCAGAAATAAAGCAAATCCAATGACACAGTAATTTAAGTAATTCTGTGAAACTAATTCATCTCCTTCATGATTTAATTAAAATAACATTTCCCAGACTGCAGATCCACCCTTCTTACTACTACTTGGCATATCTGTAAGAAGGCGCAATGAGTGATCCAGGTTCTTCTATTTTAACTAAAACCAAATTATTAGGAGGGGAAAAAAAATGGTGATAAATAACCCTTGTGGGTATCTTGAAAATCTGGTTCCTCATTTAGAAGCTTTCGCTCCAGATAATTTTTTTTTTTTTTTTTTTTTTTTTTTTTTTTTTTTTTTTTTTTTGCTATTGTCATTTTTCAGAATAGACTTGATGTGAGTCCCTGTCTGTCTGCTCAGAATGAACGGAGAAATAGTCAAGTCCAAAAATAGAACATACATGGTATTTTTATCCTGTTTTCTGAGTAAATCCATACTCTGGTACAAGAAACCATTTTCCAAGTAAAAATATCATCAGTTTTCCTGCTATTCATCCTAAACTCGATGGGAAATGGCCATGGTTTTGCAAAGTTTCCCAAGAAAATATGAAAGGCCTGCTGTTCTCTGGAGCATCAACTTCTTTGGATTACCCTGTTGAAGTACAAGTAATGAACAGATGTGCTATTCATATAGGTTGTGTAGAACTGACTGAGGATAGGCTGTGTTTTAGTCTGCTAAGTATCTCATTAAGTACTGCCAGTCATATTCAAAACAAGTGTACTTGAGCCAGATTCTTTGACAGGGGTGTCTTACAGAGCCTAGTTAGTAAAATATGAATAAAATATGAACTTCCTGAAGTGATACAACCACTGGGAGGGAAAACTTATTTGTGGAGGCAAGAATTCATTGCTACTCTGGTACCTAAGGGTCTCTATCATTTTAAACAACTGAGAAGAGGGGGAAATGCAAGTTCTGAATCATGTTTCAGCACATCTGAAATGACATAGTGACCATAGTCTTTTCACTTGATTATCCTTAGTCCCCACTGGTGCAACATTTTGCATGTTTTGAAAGCAGTCCCTGATCTTACAGGCTGTGTTGCCTTGAGAGGTTAATAGAAATAATAGTGAAGCAAGCACAGGAAAGAGTAGAAGAGCAAAATGGGAAGGCTAAAAGGGAAGTAAAATAATTCATGGTCTAGAAGTGCAGTAAGTACTGAGCTGTAGTTCAGTCTCATTCACTGCACAGAACTCTTGATTACAGCAGGAAGGTTAGTGTTGGACTGGGGCCAGACCCCACCAGTGTGAATTGCGGCAATTGGGGGAAAGCATAAAGTAATATTGGGCATAGAAACATAAATTAAGCTTTAAAACCTCATGTTCCCTTTGCATGGAAATGTATTAAATTGTCGTGTATTTTTTCTGGCACTGAATACATAGATAAGCAATAATGCATATTTCTCACCCACATCACTGTAAAACAGGACAAATCTGTGTGACAGCATACCTTAGAGATCCTTTACTATGATACAGTAACACATGGCTATCAAAGATAGTGACGTGTAGGTATTCTCTCTTTGTTCTACCAATAATATTATCCCTTATGAATATGAAGGAACAGAGGAAATGTAATAGCTTTTAAGTAAAAATTGCTCTTTGAATGCTATGAAAATACAAACTGAGTGAAATGAGCCACACTATTCATCAGTAAATTGTTAAAGCCTGTTTTTTGCTTTTAAATCTGTTAAAAATTGGATCAATTAAGACCTCTGAGCTAGATTGAATTGCATGTAGTTACGTGATCCCTATCACATTAGAATGGATTTAAAAAGCTGTTCTGCTTCTCCCATTGTCAGTTACGTGTGTATTATGTGTGCACAGAGTCATACATCACAGTTTATTTATCTTTGCTCAAGAACATGCTTTGGCTATTAAAACCAAAAAGAATAGCAGTGCTCAAAAAGGAATACCAAAGTGATTGGTCTATTTCTGCTTGTTTTTTTTACTCATATACCCACCCAATTTTTCAGTTTAAGAGTCACATGAGATAATGACAAGACAATGCATCTGAAATTTTGAAAGACAAACTAAATAAGCCATTTTTTTTTTGCCCCAAATCCTTGAAATATCTCAAAAAAGAAATAAAAGGGTGGTCAAATCCTACTGATAAAAAGCAATATAGGACTTGTTAGAGAATTAAATGACTGAGCTCTGGAAAATGCCCCTAGGTTTAAACTTTACTGATGCAGGAGTAAGTCTAGGTGCTCCTAATGATTCAATAAGTTTACCTATGGTAACTCTGGTATTTTCATAGCTTCGTACATGTCCTTGTGCTTAAGTGATGGTAGGGGTTTGATCCATGACTTTGGTATGCTCCTGTGCCAGGTTACAGAAGGTTCTGAGTTTTGGTATTGGAAATTAATTTATAGAATGTTTTTTAAATGCCTTCAAGAGCACCAAAACTTTGGACTGCTTTTGTGATGACAGAAGACATTGTATTTTAATGGCATTTGGAATGACATTAGGGATTTATCCATGTTTTTCACTTTATATTGACCGTGGAACTTGAAGTATTGTGATTGTTGAAAAAATGGTTAGCTGTAAGTGCCATTTATATGTTTATATTATTTAACAGTACTGTTGGCAAGATTTGATGCCTGACATTCAGTATGTTTATTTGGCTGATCCCTCATGCTCCCCTATATAGTCATAGGTCATCTACTGACTTGAGTGGGATTAAGGGTATGGGCAGTAACTGATGTAGGCAGCAGAGACAGAGAAGTAACATGGATAATGTGGATTGTGCTGCCAGGGATCTAAAGTAAAATAGTCACCAGAGACTCTCTTGGTTTCTCTGTGGAGGAGGACCTAGGCAATGAAACAAATGCCCAGCTCACTTGGTGCGAGTGTTGAATTTGTCTCCAGTTGCAAACACCTTGAGGCAAAGTGTCTGGTGTGGGTGCTACCTTTGCTTTCTTCTCAATTTAGTCTTTCCTTTCTCCATGAGGGGAAGCAGGAGTCTAGTTTGTACTGAAAAGGTAGAGTTGTAGCTGTGGTGTCAAATATGGCAAAGCTGCATTTTCATAGTGATCCCTTATAGAGAGTGGAATGTGCCACAGCTTCAATTTTCTAGGTGCAAAAGGAATAGGCAGTTTATACCTTGCTTGTGTTGGAGCAGAAAGAGGGAACACCGATTTGAGATGTTAACTCTGTCAAATACACAACGGCACCCTCGAGTCATGAACTAGGACCTACTTTCTGTTTAGCTACAGAATTAGGAGGGGAAGTTAATTTGGCTTCATTTGCGAGATGGCTGCAGGAGCCTGGGTGTCCTGGCCAGGAGCAGAGGGAATATTTGCTTGTACTGCTGGGGATCTTGGGGCCGAGTGAGGCAGCGGCGTGGAGGTGTGGGCATCTCTTTTCTTTTTCTGGGAAATTCGATCCGGGCTTGAGTTTGGAATTCTCCGAGCGACCTGAACAACGCGTTCCGCTTCCTGAAGGGCACCCCCTCCAGAGCAAAGCCCAGGGTTGGCAGCATCGCTCCGGGCATAGAGTTTTGCTCGCCAGCCCGGGCGCCACCCAGCGCGGGAATATCGATCCCAATAATTAAGGCGTGAACAGGACGCGGGGAGCGAGGTGGGGGCAGCAGCCAGAGCCGAGCCGGAGCGCAGCCGAGCGCGGCGCAGTGCGGGCGGCGGCCGCCAGGGGCCGGC